>LBNU01036853.1:22214-34221 GCA_014162995.1 Artemisia annua | reverse complement strand
GGATTTGAGTAGCTAGCCTGTGTTAAAATTCCATTTCCTTTGTAATGTTTTCAAGTTCTTAGTGTAACTCTGCTTTTCATTTAATAAAATCTAAAGTATCCTTGCAATTTACCTTTCACATCCGTTTTTAGCAGTTAATCTCATAAGCCCTTATTTTCCTTTAAAGCTTTTAACTTTCTGCTTCTTTAAGTTCACTTAAGCATTTTAAACAGTTTTATAAGCTTTACTTGTGTATTTACTTAGCTTTATTGCATAAAAAAAAAAAAAAATAAATAAAAAAACAAAAAAAAATAATAAATAAATAAAAATAAACATAATAATAATAAAGAAAAAATAATAATAATAAATAAAAAAAAACAAAAAAAATAAAAAAATAAAAAATAAAAAAAAAAAAAAAAAAAAACAAATGTGTACAAACCCTCTCGAATGTTTCATCTATTTTGGAGCTCGATGCTCGTTTAAGTATTTGATATTGTTTTACTCTAGCTTGTTAGTTTAAAGCTGTAAGTACTCAATAATCTTGACTAAAGTTCTTTAACTTTCACCAATTTTCATTGTTAATTTTAATGTGATCAATAATCACACGATAACTTAAAGATTGCATACACACCCTTCATTAATTAAGAAAGTATGATCTGTGATTATACTTTGGATTACATAGTTTTTGCATGTATAGTAGTAATCATCTTAAGAAATTTCTTACAAAAAGATGCAAGCAAAAATATACACTTCATCAGTCTCGTAATAAATTTCCAGTTCCATAATGCATAAAGCTTTAGAAAATCATACTAACCACATTCTATATCACTCAAATATCATATTTGTTCACCAAAATTTAATTTCATTAGTTGAAATATAAAATGAATGTTTATTTTAAAATTTCACAAATTGACAAATGAGCTAGAGCTAGAAAACTGAATTATTTTGATGGGAAAGAGATGGAATAGAGTACAAGTCAGGTGTCCTTTTTAAGAATAATAACTTAAGATCATCTTATCATTGTGATCATATGAAATCGTACTAAAGTAACAACTTTTGTTGAACTTTTCAAAATACTGATGCCCTTTAATATTATCAAAAAGAATACTACTGTATGTATTTCAACTTACTTGAAAGAAAAGCAATATTGCAAGGAATCAAATGCACACATTTAACATGTTATATGTTAGACTTTTCCAGAAAATATAAGTCTTTGACTCTTTTCAGTAAAATAATACCAGATTTGCTTTGAGTATCTTTAAGTAGAATTGTTACAGATATAAAAAATGCATGTTTTAAGTTTTAAATATAACATTAAAGACTTATTTTATTAATTAGTATGGTACTCGCGCAAAGTAGGGAGAAGAATAATATATATAGTGATATTTTTTTTTTTGCTTTTTTGTGAATTCGTTTTCGATTGTGGATGATAGTTTTTTACTTTTTAGTGGTTGTTCGCTTGTAGTGTAACGCTGCGAAAAGGTTAAGATTTCATATTATTGTGTGCAAAATCATGATTTTAAACTATAAACATATTAAATTGTAAGATCCATTTTAGTGCTATTAAATAATGTGCAATTAATGTATCTTCATGGATTAACGAAAATATGCAAAAGATCTATTTGCCTCTGCCATTCTTGAGTCTTTTCTTTTCTGCGTATGGCATCGCCACTCCCTTTGGCAGCATCCACTAATTCGAAATTTAATTTGAAAGCCATATTTTGACCCGGACGTTTTTGGGATGCCGCTAATAACCAACGAATGGCAAGTGCTTTTCCTTGTGTGGATCCTATTTCAATGGGAACTTGATGAGTCGATACACCTACACTTCTTGCTTTTACTGCTATACCCGGAGTTAATGTTCGATGTTTAGAATTACTAAATACAGTAATTATTGTAAATTTAAAGAAATTAAGATTCTATTAATAAATTATTAATATTCTAAATACATTATAGATAGTATAAATTTTACAAAAATAACGTATTAAATTACAATAAAATAAAACCAGATAGTAAATATATAGACTTATATTTTAAGCTTTTAAAATAGGTAGTCTCTCCATCATAAAAGTTCTAAACTTTTTAGAATAAAGCTCTTATTTTAAAACTACTTGAAAAAGTTTTTAAGATGACCATAAGCTTTTATTGTTGTAGTTTGAAAATTTGTTTTCACTCGTTGATGAATGCCTTCGTCAACAAAATACTACATTTGATTTCATTTCTTATGTTTCTGCTATACTTTGTGTTTTATGATTTCACCGTTCAAATTGCGAGAAATTTCTAAACAATAAGCTAATTGTTGAACAAAGACCGGTTATTAGCTTTGGAACTATTAAAGTTAGCTTTGGATCTATTAAAAAAAATTATATTATAAACACCTAATGAATGAACATTATATGACCCTAATAAAATTCGTATGAAACATTGCAATTTATTGTAATTTATATTTTGGGGTTTACTTTTCTTTTTAATTTTTAAAATAAAATTTAAAATTAAAATCAAAATAAAATCAAGTAATTGTAGCCCTTATTACCCGGGCCCCCTTTTTTTGCAGAGCAGGCTTTTTGGTGTGAACCACCAGTACTACACATGTGCTCTACGTTTTCCCTTTTAATTTACATTACTAGCCCCTAAAGTTTCACTCAATTCACATTTTCCCCCTCAAGCTGCTTGTAAAAAAATCTCAAGTCATTTTTATTCGGATATTCTTGTTAGAAAAATCTCAAGAGGTGATAGGAACGAATTTCTCGTTGAAAATGAAAAGATAGAGAATAATATCAAAACAATGAATGCGGTTAAAAAGGAAGAAGGAAGAAAAAAAGTAGTAGTTGGAATACATGCCGGTAGTTGTTGGTGACAGCGACAAGACATTAAAAACGTAAATTTTTAGTTATACAAAACAATTAAATGTTGTTGCATGGCAGGGGCGGACCTAGCTTATAGCACGGGTATGCACGTGCATACCCTAAAATTCGACGGGTAGTGTAAAAAACATAGGGTGCATACCCTTCAAGGAACCTTCGAGGACCATTCGAGCAAAAGTGCATACCCTATTTTGAAATCCTAGTTCCGCCACTGTTGCATGGTACCTTCGTTTATGCCGGGAGTATACCATCTTGAGTTTAACATCTCTCTTAATTTCTCGCCGTTTTAACAAACTTTATTATCAACATCTCACAAGTAAATTGACCACCCAAAAGTATTCATCTTATATTTAGGAATATAACTGATCTTTTAGTGTGTATTAAAATAAAATTAGAGGCAATTTCATATATGTTCTCTTTTTAGTTAAAAGTTTCATATATACTTAAATATGCATTAAAAATATTGTACATTATACATTTAATACTTGCACTTTGAATATATATGAATTTAATTATAGATATGAAATTAATCCATAAAATTATTTATGATTATATGGTTTTAAGTTTCTATTCATACTTGCTGTTACATTAGTTTTTGTATTAATTTATGTATAAGACACTTGCTTTTTAAATGAGTAAGATATATGCATGATTGTTGTGAAATATTACCAAGCAGTGATTAAGTAATTGTTAAGCATGTTCTAGAAATACTAATAATAGTTTATTCAGTAAACTAAGAGTAAAAATATGCCCAATTTATCGCTGAACTTTTGTTATTAAACTATAATTAATATATTTATGATTTAAATAAACAAGTGTTATTGGATGTCGATCGCTTTTCTTACTGATACATTGGTACCTAGTGAAGGCATTTTCTTAGAAACTTTTTTGTGTGTCACTACTACATGACATTTTTCTTATAGTGACAAGCCTTCATGCATTTTAGCTTAATCTTCTTCAAGTGGTTAATCATTGGTTACCTACTCACCTTTATACCGAAACATGCATCTCGACCATAAACTGAATCGCGTGGCATCCAAGGTTTTTCGATCATAAATGTAACTCGATAGTAGTTTATATTAGTGGATAGAATATAAGCCTCGAGCCCTATATTCTATCCACTGATAGTTTATTGATACATGCATCTATACAAGCTACTTGGGTCGTGACAATCATATAGTTTGTTTTCTAACAACTACTTGTCCAATTTGTTTTCTGACAACTACTTGTCCACGGTCGTCAAATGAATGATAGTGGTTGGCTTTGCTAGATAAGCTAACTATAAGGTTTCATGATATGTAAAAAATGCATGTCTAATAAGTATTGCATTTGCAAATTGTATTATGGTTAATTTCTCCCTTATTATTTGACTAAGGTCTATGTACAAATAATCATTATTCTACAATGTTATGTGGCCATAGAACAATGAAGAACAAATCTTCTATAACTAATTGTCGAAGATATGCATGCACACAATATAAGTATGTTGTGGTCCTACTCTTTTGGTACCATAGAAACAACTAGAGCCATCACTTTTCTTATTCCTTCCACATTGGCCTATAAATACAATAGTTTCACTTGATCCTTCCATGATAGGGTTTGTTAATTGGTGTATCTTCACCTAGAGGATATTATTCCAATAACATCAAACAAGCCAATATATTCTTCATATCATTGGTTTTTATCTTCTTTTTGAATATATATAGAGGTGTGTGAGTTTTTGAGTGTGTGGATAAGCAACAAAACGAGTAAGTGTATACTCGTTGTTCTCTTTACTTTCAACGGCGTTTATTGATTACAACAAACAACTAAACAAGTAATAGGGAATAATGATAAGAGTCGAGCTGATATTGACAGAAGATAGAGAGCACAGAGGACGAACTGCAAATAGCGTTGTGCATCTTTCTCCTTTGTGCTCTTTATCCTTCTGTCATTGTCACGTAAGTTCCTCACTTCTTATTCCTCTCAGAAGTTGTTTTGAGGTAATCTAAAAGTTTTAGTATGAATAATGAATTTTCAGATTACATTTATTTGGTATGAATTTTGACAAACTTTTCTGAAAAACCATACATGGTTTCCGTAAATTTATGTTATTTTTCATGCAAAACATGTATACAAACATTTGTGACTAACTTTTACGAGAACCATCTTCTTAGAATAATGCAAAATTTAACAAATTTTAGAATATTTGATTAGTTTTTCATAATAACAAACACTATAAAACGTTTTTGGTTTTACAAACTTGTACAATGGTTTACACGAGCAAAATGTAAAACATTAAGACTGCGTTTACTTAGAGAAGAAATTATTAGTTTTCTATTTTTAGTTTTGTAAAGAAAATGAGGGGAATAAATTTTCCACAAAACGTAAAAAACGTGTTCATGGGACATTGTTTTATAACTTTTTTACAACGAAAACACAAAAAATATGTTTTGTACAAAACATTTTGTAAAAAAATAAAAGAATGTTTTCTTTCAACTAATCGCACCCTAGCTATCAAAAGTAGGTTTTGTAACATTTTTTTTATGCATAAGAACATATGATCTCTTAGGTAAGTGGCTTGTTTATTGTTGTAGTATCAAGCTTGATATCTTATTGTATTATGCTGTTAATTTCATATCATGCATTAAAACAAAAACTACATGTTTATATTAGAATGATTTTAAAATATCTTATAGCTTCGTTACATCAGCCAATTAGTTAAAAAAATCATTATTACCAAGATCTCTCGATCAAAAAGTGAAGTTGACTTCTTATATGGGACCTCTAACCTATTGTTTCTGACAAATTAGTTAACATATTTTTAAAGAACTACAAGCAAGTAGTTATTGCATAAAGGTATGGAAATAGTATCATGTTGTTGTCAAGAGGTTATTGATGCAATGATGCAAGATGTTGTGTACTACTTTTATTTGGTATACATCATATTCGTTTTATGTCACTTGTCTTAGTTATTGTAATATTCACACATAAAGTTATTGTGGTGTACATATGATGTACATATCACATCTTCAAGTGATGTACAAAGAACAGGATCGGCTTACGTATATGAGTTTTCAATATGAAGATTTTGTTGTCTCCAATCGGAAGATGGCAAAGTAGACTCTCGTGACCACATTTTCCTTAAGAAAAACTCTACGATGCTTTAAGGTCATCGTCAACCATGTCACTTAAACGTAAAGAATCAAAACATGTATCGCAAAAAGTTCTT
The DNA here is from genome assembly GCA_014162995.1 of Artemisia annua. NCBI lineage: Eukaryota > Viridiplantae > Streptophyta > Magnoliopsida > Asterales > Asteraceae > Artemisia > Artemisia annua. Next base: position 28,167 of record LBNU01036853.1, on the reverse strand, counting down.
TTTCCAAACTTGATCTTGTTTGATAGCGCGACCGTTCACAAAAATGTATTCTCACTTTCTTGTATGATTAGTTGTACTATAGTACATAAATAATGTTGTAGCAAACTTTATATAGTTTCTGTGAGAATTTTTTTACAGACTAAAAGTCTGCTTATATTGTCAATATTATTCTGAACTTCGAGTGGCATAGCAAATGTCGAGTTAAAATTTTCATATTGTTACAATTTTAGTGTAACCTTTTTTATTTCTTCAATGATTCTCTTTCGCAAAGCATATTTGTGACCCTGCTAAACAAGTTTTATAACATGGTTATAACTTCTCATTTTGTCATTGTTTGCAATGTTTGCTCATGTATCAGCTCCGAACTCAACCAAAACCGAAAAGTAAAAGGTTGTCGATTAAAAAAAAGTAACCATACCAACTGGGTCGATAACGGTGAAACCATTTTTACAAGTTTAACTTTTATCGACTATGTCCCTTAACCATTTTTAGTAGTAGTTCCATGATTCCATCTATAAAACTTTATTTTTTGGTGAAGACAGAAAGATTGTTAAAGAATAACCTGAAAAACTACGAGTTTGAACGAAATATTAAACGTGCAATTGCCGAAACATTGAAACTTTGTCGGTTTATCATTATTAATCCTAGTTAGGCTTGATATGTTGTATGCGAAATTTGAAGAGGGGTTCAGTCCTAGACCACACAGTGAGCCAAAGATATAGGTGTCTTGTCTTGAACAAGACCGCCAGTACCTGGCCAAGCTAGTTTTTTTTGCTGGAACTAAATTTAACACAATCCACAAACAATGCAAGGTAGAACGATGGGACATTCATCTTAACCGCTTAGACTCTGAATACCAGGAAGACTTGCATATCAAACTAGGTCAAACACACCAAAAACAGCCAGGTTCACCAGTTTGAAATTTGTCAAACTAGTGCTTCGGTTAGGCTTTGTTTACCGTTTGGACCAAAATAGCCAAGTTCGGCACATAAGCGTGTAATCACATCTAAAACTACAATTTATTTTCCATTCGACAAACTCGACAAGCATCCACAATGGAATTCATTCGCAATGTCAACAAACATCATTTTACACAACTCAAATACCTATACTGGGTGCAAAATCCAAGTATCACGTTTAAAAAAAGAAAACACAATAAAGCGTTAGTACACATACTCAGTTATGATCCACAAGTCACGCAGCATACTTGGCGATCTTTGTTTCAAGTGAAGCTTTATCTGCTCCAACCACTTTATCAATCTCCTTTCCATTTTTAGTAAAAAAGAACGTTGGCACACTACTGATATTCCACTTTGCAGCCACATCTCCCATTTCATCAATGTCAATCTTCAAGAACAACATTTTAGGGTACTTGGCTGCTAAGTTTGTATAAAGGGGAGACATGAACCGGCAGGGCCCACACCATGTGGCCGTGAAGTATAAAATAGCTACTTGGTTTGTCTTTGACGAACTGCTCAGCTTTGTTTCTAACTCGGTGGCTTTGTGAATGGCAATTACTTGACCTAAAAATAAGCATATAAAAAAACATTGATAAGATCGTTATAAGTTATACAAANAATAATCTCGTAAAATCATTTATTCAAACATGTAGCTTAGTATTGTAGTGCACCAGTGATAGTTAACGCATTAGTTATTTTATGAAAATGCACAAAAAGTATTTGTGGGTTGTGTAATGGTTCAAAATGGGTAATTTTATGCCGAGTCAAAAAAGTTAGGTTGACCAGCGTCACCCGCTAACATTTCTTTGTCCCTCAAATAAAAAAAAAATCTGGATGTACATTAGTTCACTTTTGGCCATTTTCATTTGTAGCTACATTCTATATCACCCGTCATCAGTTAAATACAGCTTATATGGACCCGTCTTCATATATATGGTCCAACATGCATCATGTTGGGATACGGTTTAATAGCACAAGCATAAAAGAAAAATCACATACCAAACGTTTGGCTCGAAGCATCCCCGTTCTGCATCAAATAAAACTTATATGTGAGCTTCATCTAAATCTTGCTTATATATGTGGGTTAGTAAATGGAATATGTTTGGTGGGCCTAATAAAGGGGCCTAATGGTGGACCTAAGGCTTTAAATACTTGTACAGTGCAAGTATTTAAAGCTTTAGGTCCACCATTAGGCCCCTTTATTAGGCCTATATATCAAATATATATCATTTTTAGTAGAAAATCATAAAATAAATTCCTTTCGCCCCCGCCCCTCAAAATTACAAATTTTGTTCAATTGTAACAATTATACATGCCTTAGTTCCAGCTTGTGTCTTTTGCCTTTCGCGTTCAGTTGCTTTTTGTTTCCTTTCTTTCCTTAGTCGTTCATACTTGCGGCGATGCTCTCTGATCTTGTTGACATTAGGTTCAATCTGTGCAAACAGAGACAATAATGTAAAGAACAGTAAAAATAGACGGTTCAATTCAAACTCATTTAGATAAAATGGGGACACATATCATTAGATGGGTTAAACGTGTTCGGGTTGTGAACCCGAACCTCACACGAATTGCCACCCCTAAGTTGACCCATTTAGTTAAAAGAGATACTAAGAGAGGTGTCTGTGTGTGAAGCACCTTTTTAAGTAGAGCACTGATCTCTTCATCATAATCTAAAGTTGATGCTACACCCAAATCACGTGCCGCATCTTCCCAAAGGCCAAGCATTGCCCTTGCCATTCCTCGTATTTTATAACCTTTTGCTGAGTCAGAATTTATCTGAAAATTCATTATAAAGAAACCCGTCATGTCTGAGTTGATTAGACTGAAACCATTATAAGCAAGCAAAGATGTAAAGACATACCTGTAAAGCTGCATCGGCATCTCGGATTGCAGCATTTGGTTTTTTTAGTTTGACAAAGACACTAGCTGCAAGTTTTGTATATAAAAGACAAAACATATATAACCAAAGGCTGACAGGGAAAACAGTAAAGTAAAGGGAGGGTTTGGATGAGTGTGCAAATTGATTATTCCATTTATCAGTTGTTAGTGTACAATAAAATGTATTTTTGTTTTTTATTATCGATACAAGTGAAAAAAGTAACTATATGTCATTTTGAGCGTTCAGATTTTCCGATTAACACGGGCCAAAACAATCATATTTAGTGAAATAAGTAATCAGTCGTAGTAAGAAAATTGATTTTTGAAAGAAATGTTTCTTACGAAATACCCTGTAGTGAATTAACATAATGTCTGACTATCATTCTATGATTCTTCAAGTCACGATAATCACTTTTTAAAAACACGCCTCCATAAATACCCTAAAGATTAAACTTCTTTATTCTTAAATACGTACCTCTTGTTGCATATAAAATGGCTGAACTTGGATTTAGCATTATAGCCTCCGTTAGGTGATCTATAGCTTCATTCAGTTTACCTACAAATGTTGGAAACATAGTCATAATGCATAACTATTAAAAGAATAGCAGACAATACCAAAAAACATCATCATAATGAGGTGGCAAATTTGATCCATTTACTTGTAAATGGGTCAATCTGGGGTATGTTTTATCTCCAATGATAAAAATAACTAGTTAAACATTTTGAAGTCGCCCAAATTCTATTTATAGAGCATAAATGCATAACACCTCACACACTATTCTATTCAAAGTAAGACTACAATTAAATGCATACACACAATTATTCAAGGTTTTTCGTTAAAGGCATTCAACTATTGAAACGAATCTATAGTTTTATAGTCAAACCAAGAATCTATCCAGTTTCTTTTTATACCAACCCTGATCAAAAGCATGCCAAATAACGATTCTTCTATTCAATAACGTGCCTGTTTGTTAAAAAAATACCAATGATATTTTTGGTTTTTCAACAATCTTAAGGTTATTTTAATCTTTTAGTATGCTTTTATACGGCTTCGATCTAAATGAAACAAGATACATCTTTGGGTGGCCCGTAAAGTAGTTTCAAAAGTTGGGCTACTTCCTGATACATTATCAGTAATTTTACACTTTCTTTGACAAATAAGTGTGTATGGAGTATGAACCAACTTAACCCGATCTATTTCACGTTTCAACCTGAAATAAAAATGGTCGTTTTAACCCAAACCCATTTTGACCGATTACCCAACCCACCAATCTTGCCACCTCTACAACATATACCACATGCCTTCAGTGATCGCATCAATAGCTTTATGCTTCAACGTTTGTGCAAGATCACGACTTTCGTCATTAACTTCAACTGATAGATCTCCCATCTGCCACCAAAAGGTGAAAATTAGTTAGAGAACAAGAAAAAAAGACTGATTGTGTAACTGGTAACCGATCTTATGTCAAAATTCATCCCTTTTGCAAACCTTTTGTGGAGGGTCATTGTCAGGCGTTACAACATCAGACTCATCTAACTCGAGGTCAGACTCAACTATATCGTCGTCAAATGTGTGTCCATTTTCTGCACCCTACATACAAAGTTTTAGCAGAAGCATGACAAGATACGTTAAAACAAAATCTATTTTCATTAGATGTAGAAGTAAAGATAAAAAAAAATGCATTGATACGATCAAGGCTGCAAGTGTTGAAACATTGTCATAAAATCACTTAATATACCTCTCAGTCAAACATAAGACTGATTCGGTCAGGATTAATTCAGTCTTATTTGCTTGCATTTAATCTGAATGAACCTAAATATGTCTGATTCATATATGAATGTCATTTTATAATTCGATTTACAATTGATTGTTTAAAATGTTGTAAGGGACAAAAACATATATACGTACAATCAGACGATTTATTCAGCTCACATTTCAATTTAGGATTCAAAATTCTACCTCTTGACTTGAAGAAAACCCCATCATGAATAGGTTATTGAACAGCACTTTAATTATTATTTAAATATCAGTTTCTTGTGATCACAATTGATATTTTAACAATTTATAAAAACTAAAAAGGAAGAACAAACAAAGTGTTTTTAAGTCAATCCAACCCAAACCGTTTTGACTCGCCCGAGTTTTGTAATCGTATTTTTCGTTTAAAAAAATTATTAGTTTTGATCTGTATTTAAAAAAGCGTGCATTTAGATTGCCTGAGGCGCAAGGCGATGCAGGACCTTATTGCATTAGCCACCTCAATGTGTGGCGATCACCGGATGCATAGTGATGCACATACCTCAGGCACACATCAACCGCTTTTAGGCACATCATGTATAATGGATCTTATAATGTGTTTCTGTTTTTACATTAAAAAATAGTAAGTATTGTAGTGAAAAATAGGCGCCTCCTGCACATAATGCGTGTGGCGTGTGCTTCTGTCGCGCCTTGGACTTTTGACCCTTATCACTACATAGCGCCTCACGCGTTTAAAAGCCAGGTTCTGACCCATCACTCGCCCACCTATACCGGCATTTTGAAAGACGCTCTTAGGGTTGTAAATAATCCTAAAATTTTCAAACTCCGGAGGATAACCAAAAGCAAAGAACTCTTATCAACTATTGCTCACAAAAGTATTTTCAGATTGATTATTGCAATAATCAGATAATCAGTTTCTTAAAGCCTAGAGAGTATCGACAGTGAACTGATTTTCCATTTATCCGATAATCAGTTTTTAGTCATGAAATCTGATTTTAACTTTCAGCTACATAATCAAAATGTGAGATTCATAAAGGATTAATATTATTTCAACTTCAAATTACAAGAACTAATTAAAAGCAAATCTAATACCCTTCTAGTGTCAATGTTAAATCCTCGTCAAAGCAATTCAATCCTATACGGTGATGTTCGGCATTCCATTTTGGAAGTGATTATGTGATATGGAACAACAATAATAAGATAATCAACACTAACAACACTGGTTGCGTTAGATGGCATTCGGACTTGCTTTTATTTTTTGAAGTTGTCATAACCAAATAATCTTTTGTTTAAGTGTTTGCAAAATTCTGGTTAGCATGTAAGAATTGGGTAAACATACGAGGTTTTCCCTGTTTAGGTT
>LBNU01036844.1:7321-62631 GCA_014162995.1 Artemisia annua | reverse complement strand
TCCTTATCAACAGGTGACTCGCTCCTAAGGATAAGAAAAAAGACTAAATCTTAATAGGTCGGTTAAAGGTGTGAGCGAGAGATTCTATATTTCTGTATTATTTTATATTATATGTTTATGGAAGCAAGTAAATAATATCTCGGTTTTTATCAGTTAACAGACAGGAAGTCGAGGACGATAATTAGATATATTAAGCTTCAAACTCAACCCTGACCAGTTTACATTTAATATATGTCGACACAAGGTAAATAATAAATAAAGGAATAAAAGATCTGAGAAATTCACAAATATTTCAATGTCGGCAATAAATATTACTATGATCCGAGAGGTCCTTTATTTTATCTGAGCGTCTTTACGGCTATCCTGGAAGCTTGAATCCGAGAACGAATTTTCTAATCTGTACGCGTTTGTTGTAAAAAACAAATATGGTGGGTCCCGAATCAAATTGTTGTTTATACAGCTCTTAAGATTTCATCGGTAAACATGCCTATCCAAATACCTACCCATAAACGTACATCTCTTTTACCGGGTTAATGTGATATGTGTGTTACTTGTGTGATGAAGGGTGTATTCCTAATTAATTCTCATGGAGTGGCATAGTTCCTAAATTCTCTCCATAATTCTATGAAGCTCATTATTCTCGCCCTATGGAGAGGGAATGCCCAGAATGCAACAGTGCACAGCCCAATAGGGTTGTAAACAGTGGCTCATGCTTAAATAGTCACCTTAATACCTAGTATGGCACCGTACTACATGTTTCCCAGAGGAGCACTGTTAACATAAAAAGAAAACACAAAGCTCAAAGAAACGAAATGACACAGCCTTTCGAGCCACTAAAACCAGGTTGAGGTGAGCGCCAGTCTTTTGCAGCCTAAACAATCGATCGGTGAATCACAGTAAAGTAATGACACCAACAAGAACAACAAACAATTCAACCCTAATAAAAACCAATAATACTGACAGAGCTAGTTACCAGGAAAATCAAGAATCACCACCTGGACCTTTGCAAGTTAGATTTTAAGCAAAACACTAGAGAATATTTAGTGCTACTTCGATCGCTAGGGACATGGTAAAGATAAAGAGAGACAAGCAAAGAAAGATAGATAGACAACCAACACATAGACATATTGATTGAATTAAAGTGAAGACTTATTATCTTTAATTAAGCACTAGGGTTCCAAGAGTTGGAAACCCTAAAAGTCACAGAAAATTCGTCTTTAGGGTTTTCCCTAAAAGTTCTCCGCCAAGTTCCACACATAATGAATGAAAGTTTGGAAAATATATATAGAAAATAAGTTCGGACGGCGTCAGCTTATAGGGCCTGACGCCGTCAGCTCGCCGCCATTAGGATTCTCGGATGGCCTAGATCCATTTGGGACGTAGTCAGCTTGTAAAACTCTCTGGGCCATCTCTCTTTAACTTAACACGTGACGGCCTACATCTTCTAACACCTGACGGCGTCAGGTGTAAATTCTTGAAATCTTTCTGGCCTGTCGTTTGATAATTGAATTCCACTCTTTTGTCATCCTTACTGACGGCGTCACCTTGTGACTTCTGACGCCGTCAGGTTGTAATTTCCAGCTTCTTTGAGACTTTGTCGTTTTCTTTACTTTTATGCTCCAAAAACGTCCGAATATGCATGTTTTCCTGAATTCCTCTCAAAAGTACCTAAAATGACAAAAGGAACGATTTAGGGCAATATTTGATCACATTTATACGAATTAGGGCTTAAATGACCCACTAAAAGCGTAACACTTTTCGTCTCATCAGCCTCGAACATAGCGTAAAAAGCGCTTCAGAGCTAAAAAATAAGACTCTCGCGGATCATGCATAAATAAACACACCTGTTGTGCCACATTAGAAATATTGTGAAACGCCCATATTTTTCTTCAAATACTGCTGTTGATATAAATAATGCATAAAAACGTTATTTATATTTTTCGATATCTCTATGTTTTGACGATCACAAAATGTAAAAACATTAAACGTAAGATTACTACGTAAACAAGTATTAAGATAGTTTATATCATTTTATCCAACTAAATCATCTAAGGTATGAATAAACAAGTACTTAATACATTTCATGATCAAAGGGGTATTTAATTAATTATTACAAAGTTTATTAAATAATATAAACATGTTATATATTTTTGAAAAAACACTTTTAGTAATAAAGGAAAATGTTTAAATCATACTAAATATATGAATTCAAATTTTTAACCAAAATCAGTTAGTTTTTCACCAAATAAACTTTTCCCAGAAAAAGACAAAAAATCTAGCCGTTACAGGTGGGCGGCCCCCTTAATTATAAGGGGCGGCCCCCTTAATTTTAAGGGGGCTGGCCTCCATTTAAGGGGGCCGGGACGCTCCCTGTATCAGAATTCTTTGCCTATAAATACCACCTCAAACCTGGTATTTTACCTCACCTTTGGCACTAAATTTTCAGATCCAATCCTCTCTAAACATCTTTCAAAACCCTTTGATCATAAATTATTAATCCTTGTTTCAAGTGATTCAATCCCTCCTCATCCATCCTCATCCAAAGTGCAAGAGAAGAATGCTCCTTCAACATCAAGTTTAATAAGTATTGTAGATTAGTAGTGTATATTGTGTATATCATTTGTGAAGGTGTGGTGTGCTTGTAATTAGATAGATCTAGGTGTGTTAGTTGTGAATAGAAGTTGTGTAAAGAAGAAGAAGTAGTGAAGTAGTGAAGTGGTGTGAAGTAGTGAAGAAGTTGTGGAGTGTATAAGTTGTGTAGAAGTCGTGCTAAGTTGTGTAGTGGTGTGAGATTGGTTCTAGCTAGAATTAGAACCCGACATTTAGCTTAGTGTTGTAAATTGGTGTAAGCAAAAGTTGTGTATGGTTTTCTCCGCCATAAGGGAGCTTGTTGACATAGTGAAGAAAACTCCCGAGTTAGGTGCTCGGGCAGTGGAGTAGGACGAAGAGGAGATTCGTAGCCGAACCACTATAAATCCCTTGTCTCACGGTGCTATCTTTCTACCTTTATTTCCTTACTTATTTACTTGCATGTTTCATATTATATTTATTAGTATACTTTGTTGTTTATAATTGCAAGTTGAGATCACATAAAATTGGAATCGAAGTTTTCATAACCAAAGTTTTATAAATACAAAAAGACGTAAAACTATTCAACCCCCCCTTCTAGTTTTCCACAACTGCATATACGTAAGACTGCATAACTTAAAATAAGTACATAAACTTTATAAAACTGATATACAGAAGCGTAAGTACTACGAGTGCGGGTGTTAAACCAAACGCTCATGTTTTGACCCTGATGCGTTCATACGAAGTTTTAAATTTAAAAACAAGGATTACCGGAATTAAGCTAAGAACACATTCGAGCAAGTATACCCTATCGTGTGTAGCTAGGTTGGGTTGGTAAGCCGAGGTCGTTCACAAGGATTTGAGTGTTTTTCAAGTTAAGAATCAAGTGTATCAATTGTGCGTGCTGTCACCCACCGCGGTCACCAGGAAGCTCTGTTTCGGCCATCTACGGGCAGGATTTGTGGTCCCTTGGACTTCTGCCCTCATTCTCATCAAATTGCAATTTCGGTCTATACCGGCACTATAATATCAGATTGGGGAGGAAGATTAGATTTAGAGGTTGATAGAAAAGCTAGGATAAGGCTTCTATCTTGATTTTGCTTATGACTCCTAGGCCCTTTATTCGACTTAAAACCATTTAGTCTCGCTCCGCGAAATGGCGACCCATTTACGTTAGTTTCTAATATTCAAATAACTTAATACGAGGATGGTTTTGACATATCCATTACAAGTATTAGAATACGATGGTGACAAATTCCAATCTATGATCCTAAAGCATATAACCCTCGTGAAAGATCATAAAATGATAAAATCAAGCCTTAAGAATGATCCCAATAACACATATAACGCTAGTAAAAACATGTACAATTTAAGCATTATCAAATCACCCACACTTGAACTTTGCTTGCCTTCAAGCAAATCTACCATTGAAGAAAATTATCACACATGGTGCAAGAAAAATGATAAATAGAAAGGTACAAACCCATCAATTACGAGTACAAAATATGGTTCATAGTTTAACTTTATAATGGTGAAAAAGCGAGATGTTCGACAATACCTAATAACATCAAATGTATACTATATTTACGTATCATTATCCCACAATTATTGTTCATTTATTATACGTTTATATTTGAATTGATGCTTAATTCATTACTTTGGTCATTTTCAATACTTATAGAGCAATTTCGGTAAAGACATAGAAAACAACAGAATTTTGAACATTAATGAAGAATATGTATGCAACCTGTGAAGATCATACGTCGTATTCACTTTTGGAGATACGCCGTATCAACATCTTGAAGAATTCACTAAGTATTGAAGAAATAGAAGACATACGACATATTAAACTCTGGCAATACGCCGTATCTGAAGCTCTGCAGCCAAAGCCCAAGTCAATCGTTGAAGGCATATGACGTATGAAACTCTGGCCATACGTCGTATTGAAGATCTTATTCCCAGTCCAAGTTGTTAAGAATTATGAAGAATACGACATATAACACTTCAGCAATACGCCGTATTTAAAGATACCCCGGTATATACCGGAAATATTCTTTCTTATTCCCTATTCAAGAAATCCTGGATATGCTGTATCACAACCCGATATGCCGTATCGGTGCCCTGGACAGAACACTATAAATGAAACCCTAATATACGGGTTTTAGATACAAGTTTCACCACATCAGGCAAGTTCCAAGCTTCCATTACCAAAGTTTTCAGTCCCAAACACAAGAAGATCAGGATAAGAAGGTCCCAAATCATCATACTTAGTAATTTCCATTTGTTTATCATTTATTATCACTCTGTCTATCTTTACTGACATTATGGGCTAACACTGTTGAGTCAAAATCTGACCAAATTATCCCTCACAAGTATTTGAAACATTAAATAAGCCTAAGTTTAAATTGCTAATTAAATCATATTCGCTACTCTCTCTCTCTCTCCCTCTCTCTCTATCTCTCTCTCTCTCTCTCTCTCTCTCTCTCTCTCTCTCTCTCTCTCTCTGATAAAGTCAAAACGTAAACCATGAGCAAAGTTTACCCCCTGACCAAAAGATCAGCACAACTGCTCACAATCAGCTATTCAAAAAAATCAAAGGTATGCACCTTATGAGCCAAACCTCAGAGAAGTCAAAAACAAAACCGCTAATGAAAAGAACAACGGTTCTAAAGGACTTACTGAGTGTTTACATATCATAGGATAACATTTCAGATATGTTGTATATCTTCTTGGTAACAACAGTTTAGCTTATCAAAAGTCGAAGTCCAAACTGAATGAAAACTTTGTAACCTGATGCGGAGGCGGCCAACAAAGTGCAAGAAGCTTACAAACATCCGAGACCTAAAGGATTGACAAATGTCTTTAGGGCTCTGAAAATACTTATCATCTTAAGCCTTGTAGAAGAACCAGTCACACTAATCAGATTCACTTAGAGTAGACTTCAACATACTTGCAAAGTATATAAAAGGATCTAGCTGAAATTCTTAGACACGCTTAGGCGGGAGCAATTTGAGATAAAGCAAAGTGGGAAAACCCTTGGGAAGATAAGGACTCATCGAGAGCAGGGAAAGCAACTTGCATGTCCAAACGTTTTCACCACATTAAAGCAACCCTAGCCACACAAGTGCACGTGTACCTTACTTCCAGCTTTCTTCTAGTCAAGATATCAATATTCTCTTGTCACTACGAACAGTGTATCTCCCTAGTATATAAAAGGAGGTTAGTGATGCAGGTTTTACCGACCAGGTTTTTATATTTATAAAGTCTCGTCTACCTAAGATCTACCTAATGCAGTATCGGGCAGTGTACCCGGTCGTGTGAGGTACAGCTAGATGGTAAAGCCGAGGTCGTCCCAAGAGCTATGCGTATGGAAATTATCTAAGCTTAGTGTCACGTTTAAAAGGTGTTTTATGATTGAATTGATTAATTAAACTAATAAAAATAAATAACTAATACAATTAAATAAATGAAGGGAAATCAGTAGGAAGAAGTAGTATTAACCTAATTACTACTCTTGTTATTATCATGACAAGTTTTCTAGTTAATGCATCCAATCGTTTCATCTGGGGATTAAATTCGTTAGACTCAGATGGTCAAATCGCCTAACCTATCTTGCACCTCGTCCTATTCTCACAACCTTATATTGCAAGAGTTCACTGGACGGCGTGAATCTACGAGATGCAAGAGTTTTTAAGTGCCTCTACTAACTTGGACTAGTCTAACGGGATGCGGGCAGGTCGCAACTTACATCCCCTCTAACTCCTTTAAGCACATCTGATTGGTAGGTGGTCCTATGGTCAATTCCCACGTGTATGGTGATATTACTACCAACAAGTCACACCCTTATCCGCTATGCGTCCTATGGTCAATTCTCCTAGCCTCAATGGAACTACCAATCATTAATGCTACCAAAGCAAGAGTGTCCCAAAACACTCCAAGAAATTATACAAACAAAACGATAATAAATGCGAGAAACTAAATCATGACAATAACAATTTCATAACAAGGATAACACCAAGAGGTGTTTAGCCACTCATATTAATAAATGCAGAAAATATCATGTTCAACATTATAAATGAAAACATAAATCGAATACAAGAATTAAATATGAATAAACTTATGATTGATGCGTGATTCCTCCCTTGGAAATGACTTGTATGCAAGTGGAATGACGTTCTCCTTGCTCCCTGAATTCCTCTGGACTTCTGTGTGGTGGAATGGTGTGGAATGAATGATGTAAAATTCAGAATTCAGGGCTGGTATATATAGTGCATAACTTTGCTACGGCGTAGTCCTAGGGTTGACTACGCCGTAGCCTTTGTAAAACTCAACTACGCCGTAGCTTGATAAGTGCTACGTGCGTAGATCTTCTGTTGGCACTTTCTATGGCGTAGTTATATGGGGAACTACGCTGGAGTTTCTTCAAGGATTACGGATGTTTCATTAATGTTTGATTTGGGGACCGACGACGTAGCTTGAATAGTTACTACGCCCGTAGAAGTCTTGCTGGATAAACTATGTCGTAGTCACAATGTGGACTACGCCATAGGTCTTGGTGGACTTCATTCTGGTCTTCTGAGTGAGCTACAGCGTAGGCGTAATAAACCTCTACGTCGTAGTTAGTGCAGATAGTGCATACTTCAATAATCTTCATATAAAATCTTCCATTTCCGCGTCCCTTTGTTCCTTTGCTTATCTTTGTCCTGAAAATAGAATATAAACAAATAAAGCATATATCCTTATAAAATAACACAAAAGATGAGAATATTAATGGGAAATTAACATTAAAATCACGGAACTATTTGATGTTATCAAATATCCCCCCACTTGAACTCTACTTGCCCTCAAGTAGACCTTATTATAATAATTCTTAAAAAGATATCTCCCGAGTNGATTGAAGCGTGATTCCTCCCTTGGAAATGACTTTTATGCAAGTGGAATGACGTTCTCCTTGCTCCCTGAATTCATCTGGACTTCTGTGTGGTGGAATGGTGTGGAATGAATGATGTAAAATTCAGAATTCAGGGCTGGTATATATAGTGCATAACTTTGCTACGGCGTAGTCCTAGGGTTGACTACGCCGTAGCCTTTGTAAAACTCAACTACGCCGTAGCTTGATAAGTGCTACGTGCGTAGATCTTCTATTGGCACTTTCTATGGCGTAGTTATATGGGGAACTACGCTGGAGTTTCTTCAAGGATTACGGATGTTTCATTAATGTTTGATTTGGGGACCGACGACGTAGCTTGAATAGTTACTACGCCCGTAGAAGTCTTGCTGGATAAACTATGTCGTAGTCACAATGTGGACTACGCCATAGGTCTTGGTGGACTTCATTCTGGTCTTCTGAGTGAGCTACAGCGTAGGCGTAATAAACCTCTACGTCGTAGTTAGTGCAGATAATGCATACTTCAATAATCTTCATATAAAATCTTCCATTTCCGCGTCCCTTTGTTCCTTTGCTTATCTTTGTCCTGAAAACAGAATATAAACAAATAAAGCATATATCCTTATAAAATAACACAAAAGATGAGAATATTAATGGGAAATTAACATTAAAATCACGGAACTATTTGATGTTATCAAATATCCCCCCCACTTGAACTCTACTTGCCCTCAAGTAGACCTTATTATAATAATTCTTAAAAAGATATCTCCCGAGAATCTGGGAGATATGAATCTAAAAATTTCCTATGCTAGAATATATCAAAGCAGAACACCTCACGAAATGGGAACAAACACTCATGCTCACTCTCCTAATCTAAGTGTTAATTTCGGGGTGATCACTCAACGCATAGTTATAGAATGTATTCTATCATAAGCTTGACGGTTACACAAATCTCTACCACTAGAGCTAAGGTCAAAACAAATTTTAAAGGCAATATTGGGTGAACATATATAAGGCTATTGGTGTAGTGTTGTTACTAACATACTACGGCAAAAGCGACAAAGGCAATGGTACATGACCGGAACGCCGGGCAAGACACCAATGACTGTTCAAATCCTTTACCTAAGCATGATTCACAACTAAAGGGTAGGATAAGACATTGGATGCACAATAATTCTGTAAAAATAAAAAGAAAGCAAATAGTCTTAGCCTGCAACCTAGTTGTTACCACTTGCCGTTCATCCTAAGTCCAAGCTCCAAGACGCAAAAACTGGATCATATAACAAGTGTGTCTGCCATTAGCAGACATCATGATGGGCACAACACTTGGTCTTCATGTAACCACCCATATAATTTCATCAATATAATTTCCACCACAATACCTATCTCAGGTATTTTCGCAGGTAAATTTTTGCTTTTCATTACATGCATGACTCTCTAGACCTACTCACATATCCACTTAAGCCAAATATCCTTACAATCACATCAGATAAACTCCTGGTATGTTAAGTCTAAGATCAGTACATCACCACAATAAGTAATCTATCATTATTACATACTATATCTATCACAATACCAAAATAAACCCTAATTGAGCCCTATGTGTTTACGGTTATTTCTAAAACCCTAATTTCTTATCAAAACTAGTTTGAAAGTGTTCAAGGATTATGTATGAGTTACCTTAACAACTTTAGGATATCTTAGCTCTCCTAAACCCTACTACAACCCCTTAGAGCTTAGGTACAAGTCTCTTAAGCACAAAACCCTAACTAGGTCACAAAGTCCCGAAACTAGGTCTAAACTTTCCCAAATCTTTAGTATAAGCTACCACCACTTAGTATATGCTTCCTAAGTCTTAATCCTAGCCGCTAAACACTCATAGAACCCTAATCTAGGCACTAAACCTTAAGCTAGACCCTAATCACTCACTAAGTAAGATTAAGTCCTAAACTAAACCTAAGTTAGTCTTAAACCTAAAACTAAGTACCCTAAGCACCTCAAACACCACAAGTACTTAGCCTAGCACCTTAGTCACCCTAAGCACACTCCCTAGCACCTCCCCAAGTATCACACAAGTATGTGCATGATAAGGAATTATTTGTTACGCTTTTAGGGGGTCATTTAAGCCCTAAATGGTGATTTTATGATCAAATATTACCTCAAATCGTTCCTTTTCTCTTTTTAGGTACTTGGAACATGATTTCTGGAAAATGGAGCATTTTGGAGCTTTTCGGACGTTTTTATGCTCACGTATGAAGAAAACAAGAAAAGTCAAGTTTTTACACTTGACAGCGTCACGCTTTGGAGCTGACGCCGTCACCTTATGCTCAAGATGATGGATTTTTAACACTAGACGCCCCAGAAGAAAACATGAAGTTAAAACCTGAAGGCGTCAGGTACAAAATGTTTGAGGCCGTCAGGTGTTATGCTAATGAGAGACGACCCAGATGGATTTAACAAGTGAAGGCGTCAGAGGTGTTTTTAGGCGATCCAAGAACCCTAAACACGGCGACCTGACGGCGTCAGGACTTATAACTTGACGCCGCCAGCCTGTAAACTCTATATATAGTTTTGGATTTTTCATTCATTAAGGGTGCAACTTTGGAGATAAACCCTAGTCCGACTTTTATAGTATTTTTAGGGTTTCAAACCCTCTTTTCTTCCATGTTCAATTGAAGATAAGTTCTTCCTTTAATCATTCAATATGTCTATGTCTTGTTTGATTAATTGTTTGTCTTTTCTTTACATTAACATGTTAGCTTAGATTTTCTTGTGTTTGCTTAGATCTAATGAAACCTAGTTGTTAATTATTGATTGTTGGTTTGTTATTTATTGTTGTGGATGATTGACTCGCGTTAGGCTCGCTCAAGAAAACTGGCCAACCTCCTATACGGTAATAGGCTTGAACGTCTTGGGAAACGTAATCGGATGTGTACGACGGTTTTATTGGTTGTGTTTAATGCATGAGTGACTATTAAGGAGGCTATGATAGGATACTAAACGTGTCGTCATAAGAAGAGATAGAAGCTCATAGGGTTGGGGAAGGACGTACACACCCCCACGAATGGTATTAAGGAATGCAACCCTTCATCTAAACAATTGTAACAAATCAATAAATCTATAGGAGATAACTAGGGAGTAGTGAAATCTAAGTAATCACATTTTCTCATTATAAAAAGTTCACCACTTTAATTTTCTTGTTATTTTATTTTATTTGTTTAAGTAGTAATTTTGGGTTAGTTGACTAGCAACTAATTCCGCCCACTCTTCCAATACTCGAGATTTTTAATTGCATTCATAAAAAATTATAAAAATACAAAAAGAATCATCCCTCACCTTTAGACCTAGTTGACTTAGCTTTCAATCCTAACGACATTATTCCCCTAAAGAACGATCAATCCCTCGGTACTTGCCACTCACTATCCTACATCGGTCAGGTACACTGCCTGGTGGGGATTGCAAAGCTTCCCAAGATCCCTTGAGAGGTCAAACCTTTTGCAAGGTTGCAAAACCACGCATCAAGTTTTTGGCGCCGCTGCCGGGGAATAGTTATTGTTTAGGTTGAATTTTATTTTTATTAGGTCTACTCATTATATTCCTATCTAGTGAGATTTTTTATTTTCTTTTTATTAGGTTTTCTTTAGTCTATCTTTTTCTTTGTTCCTTTGTTCGTAAGGTGGTAATATCTTTGATCCCGCCAACCCACTGCAACAAAACCCACCACAACCAAACCAACCACCTAGAGCACGCACATTAGGAGAATACTCCCGACCTAGTCACCAAGGCTATCGAAACACCATTGAGCTCACCCAAGGAGCCAATGTGTCTCCCCTGCGATCCGACACCATCCGGTTGGTGCAAAGCGGATGTGCATCCATGGACTTCGTTCCGAAGATCCAAACCAACATCTCAAGGACTTCCTTAAAATCGTAGATTCTATAGACCTTGATGTTACCACTCGAGAGACGACACGATTGCGTCTCTTCCAATTCTCTCTACGTAACCAAGCTAGTCAATGGCATGAGCGTTTACCCGCGGGATCCATCACCTTTTAGGATGATCTCACATCTCTTTTCCTTGCTCAATTTTTCCCACTGGGGGAAACTACCAAGTTAAGGAATGATATCTTGAATTTCCAACAACTTCAAGGTGAAACTCTTTACGAAGCATGGACTCGTTTCAAGGACTTACTCCAAAATGTCCCTCACCATGACATCTTGATTAATTGGTTTGTTATAATTGTTTGGATGAAGGGCCGCTTTCCTTAATACCAGCCGTGGGTGCGTGTACGTCCTTCCCCAACTCTATAAGCTCTTATCTCTTCCTATGACGACACGTTTAGTATCCTATCATGGCCTCCTTAATAGTCACTTATGCATTAAAAACAACCAATAATATCGTAGTACACATCCGAATACGTTTCTTAAGACGTTCAAGCTTGTTACCATAGAGGAGATCAGCCAGTTTTCTTAAACCTAACGCGAAATCAATCACCCAAAGCAACCAAACAAACCAACAATCAATAATTAATAGCTAGGTTTCATTAGATCTAAGCCAATGTGTCTCCCTTGCGATCCGACACCATCCGGTTGGTGCAAAGCGGATGTGCATCCATGGACTTCGTTCCGAAGATCCAAACCAACATCTCAAGGACTTCCTTAAAATCGTAGATTCTATAGACCTTGATGTTACCACTCGAGAGACGACACGATTGCGTCTCTTCCAATTCTCTCTACGTAACCAAGCTAGTCAATGGCATGAGCGTTTACCCGCGGGATCCATCACCTCTTAGGATGATCTCACATCTCGTTTCCTTGCTCAATTTTTCCCACTGGGGGAAACTACCAAGTTAAGGAATGATATCTTGAATTTCCAACAACTTCAAGGTGAAACTCTTTACGAAGCATGGACTCGTTTCAAGGACTTACTCCAAAATGTCCCTCACCATGACATCTTGATTAATTGGTTTGTTATAATTGTTTGGATGAAGTGCCGCTTTCCTTAATACCAGCCGTGGGTGCGTGTACGTCCTTCCCCAACTCTATAAGCTCTTATATCTTCCTATGACGACACGTTTAGTATCCTCTCATGGCCTCCTTAATAGTCACTTATGCATTAAAAACAACCAATAATATCGTAGTACACATCCGAATACGTTTCTTAAGACGTTCAAGCTTGTTACCATAGAGGAGATCAGCCAGTTTTCTTAAGCCTAATGCGAAATCAATCACCCAAAGCAACCAAACAAACCAACAATCAATAATTAATAGCTAGGTTTCATTAGATCTAAGCAAACACTAAAAACCCTAAGCTAGCATGTTAATGTAAAGATAAGACAAACGATGAATCAAACAACACATAGACATATTAAATGATTAAAGGAAGAACTTATCTTCAATTGAACATGGAAGAAAAGAGGGTTTGAAGCCCTAAAAATACTGTAAAAGTCGGACTTGGGTTTATCTCCAAAGTTGCACACTTCATGAATGAAAAATCCAAAACTATATATAGAGAATACAAGCTGACGGCGTCAGGTTATAAACCCTGACGCCGTCAGACAGCCGTGATTAGGGTTCTCGGATCACCTAGATTCACTTCCGACGCCATCACTCTTTGATTCCTTTTGGGCCGTCTCGTGTACCATCAAAGCCAGACGGCCTCAACCTTGTAACACCTGATGCCGTCAGGTGTTAACTTCACTTTTTCTTCTGGGTCGTCATGTGTAAAATCCACCATCATTCTACAATAATGTGATGGCGTCAGCATGTAAAGCCTGACGCCGTCAGGTGTGATTTCCTAACTTTCTTGATTTTTCTTGTTTTCTTCATACTTGAGCATAAAAATGTCCGAAAAGCTCCAAAATGCTCCATTTTTCAGAAATCATGTTCCAAGTACCTGAAATGAGAAAAGGAACGATTTGAGGTAATATTTGATCATAAAATTACCATTTAGGGCTTAATGACCCCCTAAAAGCGTAACAAATATTTCCTTATCAGTGAAAAAAATAACGTCTTCATGCGAATTATGTAGTGGTCCCCACGACACTCGTGATCGCATGGAACTCCCCGAACAAGCTTTTACGGACTACGCATCCTCGCGCACCGACGGAGCGGGAGAAAAGTGGTACACTTTCAAACCCGAGCCAAATCCTTATGGTGATTCATACAACCCCTCTTGGAAAAATCACCCAAACTTTAGGTGGAAACAAAACCAAAACACGCCCCAAAACAATTCTTCCAATCCACCTAATCGTTTTCAACCAAACGGTTCAATCCCAAGACGTACTTTCAACAATAATCCTTCCAACAACTATGGTAGTACCAATAATTTTGAAGGGTTGATATCTAGTTTTATGTTATCTCAAGAAGCTCGTTTGACAAAGTTTGAAGCCGATTACAAACAAAAACAAAGCAAGATGACAAATAAAATAGATACCTTGTTGAAAGCTCTCAATGACCGATACTTGGGAGCACTCTGATGCAGGTTTTACCGACCAGGTATTAATATTTATAAGTTACTCATTTACCTAAGGTCTACCTAATGCACTATCGGGCAGTGTACCGGTCGTGTGAGGTATAGCTAGTTAGTAAATCCGAGGTCGTCCCAAGAGCTATGCGTATGGAAATTATCTAAGCTTAGTGTCGCGTTTAAAATGGGGTTTATGATTATTGAGATTAATTAACTAACAAAAGTAAATTACGAAAGCAAGTAAATAAATAGAAGAGAATCAGTAGGGAGAAGCAGTGTTAACCTAATTACTACTCTTATTATTATCATGACTAGTTTTCTAGAAAATGCATCCTATCGTTTCGTCTGGAGGTTATATTCATTTAGGATCAGAGGGTTAAATCTCCTAAATCTATCTTACACCTTGTCCTATTCTCACATATTGTAAATGCAAGAGTTTATCGGTCGGCTTGAACCTACGAGATGCAAGAGTCATTAAGTACCTCTACTAACTTGGACTAGTCTAGTGGGATGCGGGTATTGGTCACATCTTACACCCCCTCTAACTTCTTTAAGCATATCAGATTGGTAGGTGGTCCTAGGGTTAATTCGCACATGTATGGTGATATTTCTACCACCGAGTCACATCCTTATCGGCTTGGGTCCTAGGGTTAATTCACCAAGTCTTTAAGGAACTGCCAATCATCTACACTACCAAAACTAGAGTGTCCTAAGACTCGCCAAGAAAGTATACAAATAAGACGATAATAAATGCGGAGAAAACTACATCATAACAATAACAATTTCATAACAAAGCTAACACCAAGAGGTGTTTAGCCACTCATGTTCATAAATGCAGTAAAACAAGTGTTTAATATCACAAATGTAAACATGGATCTAATACAATTGAAAGAAAGAATAAAGTTATGATTAGTATGTGAATTCTCCCTTGGAAATGACTTGTATGCTGATAGAACTTCGTTCCTCCTGCTCCCTAAATTCCTCCGAGCTTCTGTGTGGTGAAAAGTGAATGAATAAACTCGGAATTAGGGCTGGTATTTATAGGCCCGACTTTGCTACGGCGTATCTATATGATCTGCTACGCCGTAGCCTTTGTTAATTTCATCTACGCCGTAGCTTGATCTAGTGCTACGGCCGTAGTTCCATTATTCGTTGTTTCTACGGCGTAGTTGTTTGGGAAACTACGCCGTAACTTCTTCTTTGGCCACGTGAGTTCTCTACTGCTTGATTTTGGGGTCTACGCCGTAGGTGGAGAGTAGCTACTCCGTAGAGCCCTTTGATAAGTTACTACGCCGTAGTGATTGTTGAGCTACGTCGTAGTCTTTGTAAGTTGATTCTACGGCGTAGCTAGATGGTGCCTCTACGCCGTAGTTAGTGCAGAATCCGCATACTTCACATATGTACTCATTAATCCTTCCATTTTCGCGTTTCTTCGTTCCTTTGCTCATCTTTGTCCTGAAAACAGAATATAAACGAATAAGAGTATATATCCTAAGACATTAATACAAAAGATGAGTAATCCAGGGGAAATTAACACTTAAATCATGAAACTATTTGATGTTATCAAATATCACCCCACTTAAACTCTACTTGCCTTCAAGTAGACCTTATTAGAATAATTCTTAAAAAGATATTTCCCAAGAAACTGGAAAATATGAATCTAAAAATTTCCTATGCTAGAATATATCAAAGCCGAACACCTCACTAAATGGGAACAAACACTCATGCTCTCTCTCCTAATCTAAGTGTTAATTTCGGGGTGATCACTCAACGCACAGTTATAGAATGTATACTATCATAGGCTTCGCGGCTACACAAATCTCTACCACTAGAACTAAGGTCGAAACAAATTTTAAAGGCAATATTAGGTGAACATATATAAGGCTTATGGGTGTAGTGTTGTTACTAACTGTAGCATCTCGTAATTTCCCGTACGATTAGTAAATAAATATAATGAATAATTGAGTAGTACGTTATTTAAATACCATTTTTCGGGTAACAATTTTTTTTTTGTTATACATGACATGTTATGTGAATCACTACGATATTTGTGATTGACCATTTTGCCTAGGAACGATGCTTACACACAAACCATGATAGTCTAATATCGCGAATATATTTTAAAACGTTTATATTTTATAAATATACGTTTAGTTTATTTACCGTACACTATTTATATAATTCCGGAGCCTTCGAAAATTCCCGAGATTGATCACTAATATTATTGGACCGTAACCCGACTCACGAACTTTGCTAAATGGGCCTCTAAGACCCATTGGGCCATGTTAAACCCTACAGCAAACCAAACGGACACCCTTTATATTCATTTTCCTTGTTTTGGGCCTAACCCACGCGAGCAGCCCACCAGGCTCAAAAGCCCAGCCCAGCGCCCCTTAGTTATTTTTTTTCTTTCTTTCTTTTCTTGTTTTCCCAGTCGCGACCAAAGCACAAAAGACGAACAACATATATATATCTTTACACATCCTAAATGACCTTGCTACAAAGAATTAAGAATGACAAATTTCGTTAAATAACTTACACTTTTACTATCCCAAATTTGACCCAACTAAACCCCCCAACACGTTTGATATAAAACTTGTATAACTTGTCATAAACTTCCAAATCAACCACCCATGCTCCCCAATCCTTGAAAACCCGACTATATACTCTTAGGAATGTCAGGAATGTTCAGAATATAAGTCTTACACATTCCTTGTCCTTATTCGATTTGTTATGACTCGATTGGGTATAAGGAGAGGTGACATGCAATTCATTCGATCTAACACTCAACCCCTTGTGAAGTTTACTTTTTTTTCACTAGCCAAACTTGTGTATATAATCTTCATGCAAGCTCAGTTGAAACCTCACACATAAACGTACCATATTTCAATTTTCGTGAAGTGTTATGGGTTGCTAAGGGACAAAACGTTTGCCAAGCGTACAAGGTGTCGAAACAAGTTCAAGGTTCCAAGTTTGCTTGTCCTGAACCTTTGGTGGGTCGTGTATCAAGCCACGTTAACCATTTGTCCCAGCTCGATCATTACGTACAAGTTTACCCCACCCCTAGAGGTAAGGTAAGACTCATGGAGTCCTTTGTCTATTATATATATTTGGTTATTTTTATTTTTTCACGAACACTTTGCCTATTTATTTCGAAATATACGAATGTGACATATACATATTATTCGACCTATAAGATGTTGGATATACTGAGAATCGAGTGACACAGAGTTTCGAAGCTAATAATCACATTTACTTAATTATTTCGACACGTTTAGAAGTCACTTGGACCTATTCGAATATAATTAAAACACTTAGAATATTTTCTAAGTCCCTAAACTGTTTTCAGAAATGGTTTGGATCGTTTACTTGGCCTCGTTATTTCGAAATCTAGACACATGACATATTGATTTTCAAATGTGATCTCATTGTCCCCCTTACTAGCAACTAGAAATCATTTTTGGTTCGACTTTATAAACTCATATGAGCTGATTTCTAAAGTCAATTTGTTTGTACAAACCTATTTCTAAAAACCTTTATAATTAACAAAAAGGCTTAAAGCCCATTAAGCTTATTCGATAAGTTGGTCGTATAAGCTCTTGTGTAACGTTTTTAGAACACTAAAATAAGCCCAAGTCAGGGCCCAAACCTTTCATAAGCCCAACGGATCATAAAATGTTAATGGGCCTTAGTTTTAGCTCGTTAAGGCCCAATTCATGTGAAAATTTGATTTTTAATCTAATAAGCTGTAATAATAAGCTAATTGGAATGTTTTAAGCTTATTTAGAAAATAAAAATGTTAAACTTTTAATTTGGTGAAAATTGGACTAAATTTGCAAAATTTTATAAATGAGGGACTAAAAGTGTAAACTTTGGAAAGTTAGGGTAGAAACTGTCAAAACTGTTTTTTCGGATCATAAACTGTAAATATTGAAACTTTTGGGTAATTATTGTTAATATGGATACTCTTGGACCTAAAGTGTAATAATAATTAACTTTGGACTAAACATGTAAAATTTATACCGTTAGGGTTAAAAATGTAACTATGGTGAAACTTAAAGGATTTTCTGTAATATTGTTTTTATAAATAATAATTATGTTTTATATAAATAAATATACATATTTAATATAAAACTTTTATAAATTTAACATATACAGTAAAACCTCTATAAGTTAATAGTGTTGGGACCGGGATATTTTATTAATTTAGCGAGATACTATTATATCGATAAATTAATAATTTATTAATTTAAAGAGGTTTTACATATGACCTTAAAATTTTTAGGTGTAATATACTAGATACAATGTATACTCGTTATAGATGAAAAATAAATTTGAAAAACAAGTTCCAATTAGAATTTTATGAATTCATATTCACACCTTATGAAAATATAATTAACACTTTTTGCTGCAATACGAGAAGACAACACACCAAAACTTTTGTGCAATAAGGAGATTTTGAGATAAACTCAATATAGATTTGAAGTTCAACAAAAAATAACAAGTGACAATGAATTCAATTTTTACCAAACAATCTTAGGATGTTGAAGTGTATCTCTCAAACACACGCATATACGTAGATATGGAATTTTTAGTAATTATTAATTTATATTTTCGTTGGGACTAATAAATATACACTGGGGTTTTAAAAAAATATTATTTTATTATTTTATCGATTGGGGTCCAAATTTGTACTGGTCCCAAGTTGGGACTGGACAAATTATTAATTTTATCGAGTTTATTAACTTATCGAGTATTAATTTATAGAGATTTTACTGTACATACGTTATATAATTCGCGTACTATAATTAATTTTAACGATATAAAGATACGCTATTCATTTTCTCTTATAATTTACAATCGTAACTTATCGTCTACAAACTATGACTCATTTATAATGACTCTCCATCGATCATCAATCATTGTACTCACAAGTTATATGTGTATATAACTTTACTTTTGAACTTAAGGCATTTAAACAAACACGAATTTTGTTCACAACTAAATGACTTGTATTCGCGATAAAACTGGACTTAGACTATCAACTAAAACTTGCCATATCTTATAGGTTGTGTGTGAAGCCGTTGCCTTGCGATACTACCGCTACTACTGTACTACTGAGGTGAGTTCATAGCCCACTTTTAAACTATTTTGTGGGGGGATACATGCTTAAAAACTGAACACAAGTCTTTTTATTGGTATTGTTATACCGGCTGGCTGTTATTATTGCTTAAGTTGCTATTGCCAAAAGTCCCTCGATCATGAACCTTAATCACTTGTAGGGTGAACGTAAATAACTGTGGATAGATCTATTAGGGACTGACAATCCCCGTTTGGTTGTTGGAGAAAACCACCAAACGCACTTTATTTGATGTCATAGGTTATTGGCAAATACCTGTCTTGGGGGCCTATTATTTTGCATCATATTATTTTATATGATTGGTTGTTAATCGTTGTGTGTCATGAGCTTAAGGCAATAATGGAAATGGAAATGGAAATACGATGATTTTCAACTTGTTTGATTGCATGTGATTTGCAATTAATGACTTTATCTTGTGTTCAACTGTTAAATTTAAACCTATTAATATCACTCAACTTTTTGTTGACTTTTAGCATGTTTTTCTCAGGAGTTAAACAAGAAGGATCTTGAAGGCACGGAGTGGGCATGTAAACCGGCACGGGCTTAAATAAATGTTTTGATACATTTCAAATAAACTTGTTGTTTAAATTATGAAACATCTTGATGTCTTGAATATTTGGTATTTTGAATAAATCTAAACTTTAAAACGTTACTTTGTGTCATTTTCTATGATTGTGACAAAGATCCTTGAAGTAATACCCCGAAAGTCTTCCGCTGTCATTATTAAGTCTTCCGCTGTTATTGAAAATTTTGGGGGTGTTACAGATTGGCATCAGAGCCACGGTTATAGAGAACTAGGTGTTTTGAACACTGGACTATAACTATGCTTTTAAAATGGACCATTTTTACAAAATACCACCTTATGCCCTCCGTGCCTACGCATTTCCAACATCTGGTAGAGATGTTACTTTTCATATGACTTCAAACAATGTTATCATGTTTATGATTATGCTAATGACTTATATTTACTAATCGGGATTATTACAGTACCATGCCTTCAAACCCCCACCCTATTTTCTTATCGTCGGATTCAGAGGCTGAGGATACTGCACCTCTCACTTCAGCCTTTGCTCCAGCTCCTATGCCCATGTCACCTGCAACTGATAGGTACATGCAGAGTCAGCAGTTTTTGCATGTATCTGACTCAAAGGCTCCTTCTCTGACATCACCTGGTCCAATTCGCCGAAGTAGACGAGTTCGACAACTCCAGCCTTATGAACCAGTCCCTCTTGGAAAAGCTTTCCGTTTTCTTGGGGGAAAGAAAATTTATAAGTATATCGCTCGGAAAAAGGTACGTGCCCCACCATCAGCTCCTGTCATACCACCACCAGAATCAGCTGTGCCATCACCACCTGCATCTCCTGAACATTCCAGGACTGCATCACCGGTGTCATTTCCGCCACCACCACCACCTACTATTTTCTACCGACAGACCACCACTGTCCCATTACCATCCAATACTCCACTACCAACGCCTCCACCCTCAGCTACTCACAGTGCTCCTATGCCACCTTACTAGAGGGCCTATGCTACTACTGAAGGCAAGGGATACCATGGTCCAAAACCGCAGTACAATCGATGCAAAGTTCACCAAGATGGTCCTTGTACCATCAAGTGTAACAAACGTCAGAAGGTTGGCCATCAAGAAAAGAATTGTAGAAACCCTGGTATGGGAAGCAACTTGCAGAATGTAACTCCCACTTGCTACGGATGTGGAGAAGTAGGACATTTCAGGAACCAATACCCAAAAGGAAATAACCAGGGAGGTTATAACAACCAAAACCTAACACTAATCACCATCAACAACAGAATAGAAGACAAAAGACTGCAATGGGGTATGTTGCAACACCAACAGGAGGCAGAGGTTATGCGGGGACCCAACCACTATGTAATCGATGTAAGTATCATCACTCGGGTCCTTACCCTGCTAAGTGCTACAACTGTCAGAAACCGAAACACCTTGCCAAAGAATGTAAAGGCCAGACTATGATTACATGTTTCGAATGTGGGGAGCGAGGACACTACAGGAACCGATGTCCCCAAAACCGAGGTCGACAAATTCAAGAGGCTCTTGAGAGAGTAGAGAAGCTCAACTGTTGTCGTTTACCTTATGCACTTGTTATATTAAGTTTGTGCCGCCTTTGAGTATTCGTCTTTTTTTTAACTTAGGTCTACCTTCTGTTCAAACAAGCGACTCGCTGTGATAATTCTCATCTATTGTACTATCTATTTCTTTCTGAATTCCATATTATCCACTCCTTTTACTTTAACTACTACTTTATATGTGGCATGGCCAAAATCCATTTAAACACTGAGAGTTATAACAACTAGACCTCATAAGAGTCGATTAGTCCGAGCATTGCATTGTTACTCCTAAATTATATATAGCCTAGCTACCTATGTCTAATTCAGGAAGAGCCATGCAATAAAGGGATTAATAGCCTTATATGAGTAAGAAATTCCATAATCAAGCCAAATTTTCCAAAGACCTTCTTCAAACCGATTTAGCGTAATCGCATGACAGTTCTCGTCAGATGAGTTGTGGGATTAAGTAAAAATCGGTACCAACACCGTTATGAAAGATTGTACCCTAACTTTATTAGAAAAACCTTTTCCCTTTGATCTAATGCCTGTAGAACTTGGAAGTTTTGACGCAATCATCGGCATGGATTGGTTATCCAAACATCGTGCCAGAATTCACTACGACGAGAAAGCTGTTCACATCCCACGTGAGGATGAAACTCTCATTGTCCAAGGAGACAAAAGTAAAACTCGCTATGAAACCAGCTCCTACGCTAGAGTGGTGAAACACTTGAATGAAGGATGCCAAGTGTTCATGTTTCATGTAACGGAAGATAAGTCAACAGAAAAGCAACTTGAAGATGTTCCTATCGTTAAAAATTTTCCGAAAGTATTTCCCGAAGATTTTCCCGGTCTTCCACCAACCCATCAAGTAGAATTTCAGATTGAACTAGTGCCTGGAGCGGCACCAGTGGCAAGAGCACTGATGCGTGGGTTTTGCAAAATTTGCACTTAGGTTTTACCTCTCAAGGGATCTTGAGAAGCTTACAACCCCCACCAGGCAGTGTACCTGACCGATGTAGTATAGTGAAGTGGCAAGTACCGGGGGATTGATCGTTCTCTCGGGGAATAGTGTCGTTAGGCTTGAAAAGCTACTCTAATTAGGTCTAAGGGTTGAGGGATGATTCTTTTTGTATTTTTATATTTTATGAAAGCAAGTAAAAATCTCGGGTTTTGGAAGAGTGGGCGGAATTTGTTGCTAGTCAACTAACCCAAATAACTACTTTTGCAATTAAAATAAAATAACAATAAAAAGTAAATGGTTGTGAAACTTATATGAGAGAAAAATGTGTTTACTTAGATTTCCTTACTCCCTAGCTATCTTTTACATGTTAATTGGTTTTTTGTAATTGTGTGAATGACAGGTTGTATTCCTTTAAACCATTCGTAGGGCCGTGTACGATCTTCCCTAACTCTATAAGCTCCTACTTCACTCCTATGTCGAGCCGACTAAAAGATCCTAACATGGGATCAATAGAATTCGCTCATGCATTAAATACAACCATATAAACGTAGTACACATCCGATTCATGTTTCTTAAGACATTCAAGTAAGTTACCGTATAGGAGGTTAGCCAGTTTTCTTAAGCCTAACATCGATAAACATTCATCCAATACAATTAATAACACACCATTCAACCAATAATTAATAGTTAGGTTTCATTAGATCTAAGCAAACACGAAGAAAACCTAGCCTACATGTTAAACAAAAGACAAGAACAAGATAGAATCAAACAACACATAGACATATTGATTGATTTGGAAAAGGACTTATCTTTAATTAAGCATCCAAGTTTCAAGGGTGAAAAACCCTTAAAAATATTGTAAAACACGAGCTAGGGTTTTTCCCAAAAGTTGCACACTAATGAATGAAAATTAGACGAATATATATAGAATTTACAATCTGACGGCGTCACCTTATAGGGTATGACGCCGTCACCTCACCGCCGAAACATTCCTCGGATTGCTCAGATCCAACTCTGACGCCGTCCCCTTAAAACGTGACGACCTACATCCAGTAACACGTGACGCCGTCACGTGTCAAATCTCCAAAATCTTTCTGGGGCGTCTGGTGCAAAAATAATCCACCTTGTTGTCAAAGAGTGACGTCATCACCTGGTAAAGCGTGACGCCGTCAGGTACAATTTCCAGCACATTTTGAGACTTTGTCGTTTTCTTCACTTTCATGCTCCAAAAATGTCCAAAATGCTTCCTTTTCCAGAATTCCTCTCCAAAGTACCTAAAATGACAAAAGGAACGATTTAAGGCAATAATTGATCAAATAATTACGGATTAGGGCTTAAATAACCCCCTAAAAGCGTAACACTTTTCGCCTCATCAAATACCCTTACACTTGAGATTTGCTTGTCTTCAAGCAAATGCGCTTTTATGCCAATCAAAATATGAGCTAGGGGTCATTTAACACTAATATAAAAGTAATTACAACAAGTAGTCATTCAACCCTAGTCATCACAAGCACGGAAATCATACACTAGCACCTCACAAATAGTGTTTGGATACTCTCATTTCTCGGGTGTTATAAACCTATATAACTAAATGGTAATGGAAGAAATATCACTCACTACCTGTCATAGCAAATAGATTACCATAGGCTTGGGAAAGGATCGGAAACCTCCTCCACTAGGCGTAAGCACCTAAGATAAACTATCAAAGAGGGCTTTACAAAGGGTTATAATGTTAGGTGTAGGGATATGATAAACACGGTTTGGTTGGAATAAAGGGTATTTTTAGTGGCGGCGAGTTAATTATCTTTATCAAATACATGCACAAGGTGGTGTTGCTAAGCAAAGACTCGACTCGACTTAAGCTAAAAAGAAAATAACATGAACATAAATAAAGATAAAATGAAACGGGATGGTAGTCCGTATGTTTTTTCCACTTTTCTTTTTCCACTTTTTTCGTTTTTTTCTTGTTTTTTCGATTTTTTTTTCATACACTCTTACCCTAGCATCCAAAATAATACATCATAGGGGCCTCGGTTCTCCCCTTACACTTGAACTTTTACATACTTTACAATTAACTATTCTAATGACTCGAATAAAGATAATTGAAAAACTTTGAGTACTTTAAAATATTAACGCATATGTGGGGGTAATAATTGACTTCTTCCCTATTACTCCATTACATTAGTACTTTACCCATGAGTCCCAATCGTCCCGAAACAAGATGTACAAGGATATGACTCGACTTAGCAACCATGTAATCAATTAGACAATTAACTAAGGGTTTAAACAAATGTTGTCTCAATAATGCACTAAAGATGAGTGCATACAAGGTAGGCTAAGGCGATTTGGGTGTACATTTGGGGTGGATTGTAAACAAATTATTCCTTTAAGTAAAATGCTTAAAGTTAGAAACGAAAAGATAGGCTCTGAGGGGTATACTAGGGGTGTCATGTACTAAAAATGAATGCATCGCTAAGGTGTGGGAGAATTACTTGACTTTATTACTCAAGTTCATTGGCTTCATTGGTCAAGTAATTATAATACGAGTTTAAAAGCAAGGGTTATCCTAATGCCTCTTATCATGTAGTAAATCTAACTACACGAATGTAGTCTCACTTGTGGATTTGGGATGGTCACTAACGCAATTTCTAGAATCTAATTACTACCGGTACACACACAAGCACCAACAATGAATGCTTTTCCTAACAATTCTAGGGGCGAACCTCACATATTTGGGGGAAAATTTTTGAGTGGTACGGTTTTTTTGTGCTAGTGATACAACTCCTATCCATGAGACGCTTATTATGCCTAAAGTTTCACTCCTATATGTTGTAAAAAAAAATTTAAATTTGGCTCTAAAATTGCCCTAACAAATATTTCTCTCAGTTTTATTACACATATACCATTAAACAAAAAAAAATCAAGCGTAATTGCATTTTCCAAGGTGTNACAAATTATTCCTTTAAGTAAAATGCTTAAAGTTAGAAACGAAAAGATAGGCTCTGAGGGGTATACTAGGGGTGTCATGTACTAAAAATGAGTACATCGCTAAGGTGTGGGAGAATTACTTGACTTTATTACTCAAGTTCATTGGCTTCATTGGTCAAGTAATTATAATACGAGTTTAAAAGCAAGGGTTATCCTAATGCCTCTTATCATGTAGTAAATCTAACTACACGAATGTAGTCTCACTTGTGGATTTGGGATGGTCACTAACGCAATTTCTAGATTCTAATTACTACCGGTACACACACAAGCACCAACAATGAATGCTTTTCCTAACAATTCTAGGGGCGAACCTCACATATTTGGGGGAAAATTTTTAAGTGGTACGGTTTTTTTGTGCTAGTGATACAACTCCTATCCATGAGACGCTTATTATGCCTAAAGTTTCACTCCTATATGTTGTAAAAAAAATTTAAATTTGGCGCTAAAATTGCCCTAACAATCATTTTTCTCAGTTTTATTACACATATACCATTAAACAAACAAAAATCAAGCGTAATTGCATTTTCCAAGGTGTCTTCATTTATCCCCCTTACACTTAAACCGAACATTGTCCCCAATGTTCACATAAAAGATGTAAAAGTAGAAAATGAAAGATTGAAACAAATACTCCCTTGATTCGTTTGATGTGGATCGTGTGGTAACATGGTTAGATCTTCTTCCAAGATGATGTAAAAGCTCCAAGATCAAAGTGACTTCAAAAACTTGATGTCATGAACTTGATTCCATGTTCATCTTCTTGTCCAATGTAACCTGTTAAACCTGAGAAAACAATCTAGGCAAACCTTGCGTAAAATCGGTGGCAAATTCTATATATGGATATAATGCTTGTGGAATGAAAATTTTGCAGATTCCTGGAATTAAACATGCAGTAATTTTTATAATCCGGCAGAAAAACTAAATTTTAAAAACTTTTTCTGGAATCAAAGCCTGACGCCGTCAGCTTTTAAAGGCTGACGCCGTCAGAATTGATCTGACAGAATCCTTATGTTTAGTTTCCGGAAAATTTCTGGAAAAACAATTACCTCAATTCCTGGAATCTTGTAAAATTTCATTATGACTCGATACAAGCATTTGACTCGAACAAATACTAATATGTATGTTTATTTTATATCGTTACAATTCATGTCCGAATTCGTTCTTATAAACAAATTTAGGTTTTCCTTACACTTATCTTTTGCAAAATACCTTTATATGTAGATAAGACGAAGTTAAAAACAAAATAAAGCATTTTCACAATTTTAATTTGAAACATGAATCAATAATAACAAAAATAAAACATACATACGGAAACAAATAAATTCAAATAAACAAACACACAAAACAAATAAAGCTTGGGTTGCCTCCCAAGAAGCGCTTTTCTTTATTAACGAGTCTTGTAGCTAGACTCAAAGTCACTCTATTACGTGACTTCATCGTCAAAGGTTATGTCCTCTAGGTCATCTTCGGGTTTATTCTTATATTATGGACCTAGTTGCAAGCATTCTTTGTAGAAACCAAATATCCTACTCATAACATAGTCTACTCCTCTACGTCTATCCTCATCATTCCTATAGTAGACCGCTTGCTTATGCTCCTTCTTGATGTTTAATAAAAGCCGGAATTGCTCTATCTTATATGGCATTTGGTAGGCTACCTCATCGGTCTCGTCCTTGAATCTAACTATCCCTAGAGATGGGTCATAATTCATCTTAGAGGCTTCAACAAACGGCTTACCAAAAACTACTTGAGTTAAGCATGCATCTACTACCGGACGAATATCTTCTACGATCAGAAAGTCGGTAACATAGGTAAAGTTCCCTACATACACACACAATCCTCTTATTCTCCCCACGAAGTTGCTCATCCAACCCGTGTTGGGACATATCCTAGGTCCAAGTTGCTTTTTCATTATCCAATTTTAATGGATCCTAGTCATGATGTTTATGGGGGATCTAAGGTCTATGTAAGCTTTCCACACATGCACATGTCCAATGTTGCATGGTATGTTGATGTTGGATCGGTCACCCGTCTTAATGATTGGATTACCTAGGACGTATGGCGTCTCGGGGTCATCAAATAAATCCTTATGGTATGCACATTCTTCCTGAGTGGGTAACCTATTGAAGTAGTCTTCTACATCATCTAATTCTTCTACTTCCCTTTTCTCACTCTCCTCAACTTCCTTAATTTCATCCTTATGTTCACTATCTACTTCGTTTTTATCAATTGCCTCAATAGTGACAACGTTAACAAAGTGGACATGTTTGGATGATGAGGGGTCCTTGATTTGGGGTCCGCTACTTGTGTTCCTAGCGTCCTTATTTTGTGATGGCGCCCCTTGGTTGTTGAATGCTTTCAATAAGTTGTCTATTTTATTGGTCATCTACGTTTGTTGTTGATGAGACGAAAAGTGTTACGCTTTTAGGGGGTCATTTAAGCCCTAATTCGTATAAATGTGATCAAATATTGCCCTAAATCGTTCCTTTTGTCATTTTAGGTACTTTTGAAAGGAATTCTGGAAAACATGCACATTTGGACATTTTTGGAGCATAAAAGTGAAGAAAACGACAAAGTCTTAAAGACGCAGGATTTTACAACCTGACGGCGTCAGAAGTCACAAGGTGACGCCGTCAGAAAGGATGACAAAAGAATGGAATTCAATTATCAAATGACGGGCCAGAAAGATTTCAAGAATTTACACCTGACGCCGTCAGGTGTTAAAAGGTGTAGGCCATCAGGAACAAAGTTAAAGAGAGACGGCCCAAGATAAGTCTTCACTTTAATTCAATCAATATGTCTATGTGTTGGTTGTCTATCTATCTTGCTTGTCTTTCAATTAACATGAGTAGCTAAATTCTCTAGTGTTTGCTTAGATCTAATGAAACCTAACTATTAATTATTGGTTAATTGGTGTTTGTTGTTGTTTGTTGGGATGATTGTTTCATCGATGTTAGGCTCAAGAAAAGTGGCCAACCTCCTTTATGGTAACGTGCTTGAACGTCTTGGGAAACATGTAGTCGAGGCATACTAGGCTATTAAGGTAGTATTTAATGCATGAGCCACTGTTTACAACCCCTATGGTTGTGCCGTGCATGGCATAGGGCGAGATAAGAGCTCATAGAATTGGAGAGATATGTATGCCACTCCATGAGTTATTAGGAATACACCCTTCATCCACACAAGTAATACACATATCAATTAACCGGTAAAAGATAGTTAGGGAGTAATGAAATCTAAGTAAACACAATTTCCTCCATATTGTTTTCACAACCACAATAGTTTAGATATTTATTTATTTTAATTTGCATAAGTAGTAAACTTGGGTTAGTTGATTAACAACTAATTCCGCCCTTCTTCCAAAAACCAAGATTTTAATTGCTTTCATAAAAACATAAAAATACAAAAAGAATCTTCCTTCCACCTTTAGACCTATTAGAGTAGCTTTTCTATCCTAACGAACACTATTCCCTGTGAGAGAACGATCAATCCCCCGTACTTACCACTATCCTATACTACATCGGTCAGGTACACTGCCTGGTGGGGTTGTAAGCCTCTTGAGATCCCTCGAGAGGTAAAACCTGTTGTAAGGTCACAAAACCACGCATCAGTTGTTGATTAAATTCGGATTCGAACTTAGCCATATGAGCTTCTTGAGATGCCATAAACTTAGACATCATTCCCTCAAGGTTATTGGTACTACCATAATTATTGGAGGGATTGTTATTGAAAGTACGGTTTGAGGATGAACCGTTTGATTGGAAACGATTAGGTGGATTGGAAGAATTGTTTTGGGGCGTGTTTTGATTTTGCTTCCACCTAAACTTCGGATGATTTTTCCAAGAGGGGTTGTAAGAATCACCGTAAGGTTTTGGCTCGGGTTTGAAAGTGTACCACTTTTCTTCCGCTCCGTCGGTACGCGAGGATGCGTAGTCCGCAAAAGCTTGTTCGGGGAGTTCCATGCAGTCTCGAGTGTCGTGGGGACCACTACAATACTCAATTAATACTAGACCCCAAATCAGCCAATGCTAATAAGTTAGAGTTACCGATTGCACATGGAATGATGAAGCTTTCCGTGCTATCCTCCTTTTTTGTTAATTGGCAAGGCATTTCTTCACTAGGCTTGGTTTCTTCCTGCATAAGAATTTTTTTCATTAGATTGAGCATGGAAGCTTCTTTCTTCATCTCCCGCAAAAACTGCCTTGCATGCTCCGACGGTTTTCTTGCTTTCTTCAATCGCATTCTTTTCATGANATAAACTTAGACATCATTCCCTCAAGGTTATTGGTACTACCATAATTATTGGAGGGAATGTTATTGAAAGTACGGTTTGAGGATGAACCGTTTGATTGGAAACGATTAGGTGGATTGGAAGAATTGTTTTGGGGCGTGTTTTGATTTTGCTTCCACCTAAACTTCGGATGATTTTTCCAAGAGGGGTTGTAAGAATCACCGTAAGGTTTTGGCTCGGGTTTGAAAGTGTACCACTTTTCTTCCGCTCCGTCGGTACGCGAGGATGCGTAGTCCGCAAAAGCTTGTTCGGGGAGTTCCATGCAGTCTCGAGTGTCGTGGGGACCACTACAATACTCACATGAAGAAGTGATTTTGTTCACTTGGCTTGAAGGTTTAGGAGCTTCGTAGCTAGTTTTCCTAAGGCTTGTCAACTTAAGGGATAGAAATAAGGACAATGGCATAATATTAATACTAGACCCCAAATCAGCCAATGCTAATAAGTTAGAGTTACCGATTGCACATGGAATGATGAAGCTTTCCGTGCTATCCTCCTTTTTTGTTAATTGGCAAGGCATTTCTTCACTAGGCTTGGTTTCTTCCTGCATAAGAATTTTTTTCATTAGATTGAGCATGGAAGCTTCTTTCTTCATCTCCCGCAAAAACTGCCTTGCATGCTCCGATGGTTTTCTTGCTTTCTTCAATCGCATTCTTTTCATGAATGTTATCGGCCAAACTCTCTATCATTGCTTCAAGATTCTTGAGAGATTCGTCATGGTTAACAAGGCTCTTGTTGGTTGCTTCTTGAAAGTTCTTCAACCACTCATCTTGCTCTCCTTGTTTCTTTCTCGAATCTTCAAGATACTTGTTGATTGTTTCTTCGAGGCTAGATCTTTTCTCTCCATAAGGTGGTCGATTGTATCCTGATGGCCATGTACGATAACTGTTGTTATTGTAACCTTGGAATGGTCTTCCTTCCCCATATTTCACCTCTTCAATCTTTTCGTCATCCTCGTTCAAAGGACAATCTTTGGCTAAATGAGGTCCTTCACAAACACTACATCCAACTTGAATAGCGTAAACATTCTCCTTGAGCTTCTTCATGTCACGTCCCAAGCATTCGAGTTTGTTGGTGATAAGCGCAATTCCATCCGAGCTTCCACTAATGCTCCTACTACTTCCACCCTCGTGCCACTTTTGAGAGTGGTCCACCATTTCTTCAATAGCTTTTAAGGCTTGAGCAGGGGTCATTCCAGGGATCGGCCCCTGAGAATCCGACATCTGACGCGTGGAAATATTGATTCCTTTGTAGAAAATGTTGACCACTTGTTGCTTGTTGAGATCATGAGTAGGGCATTTGTACAAAAGATCATTGTACCTATCTCAAACTTGGTATAATGTCTCGTCTCCATCCTACTTGAAGTTGTGAATGTCTTCAAGCTGTTTTGCCGTCCTTGAAGGAGGGTAATACCTCTAAATGAAGTGCTTTTTCAGAAGAGTCCAAGTGTTAGCAGTCCCTGCTGGTAACCTATCGATCCATCTCTTGGCTCCTCCGGTAAGTGTCATAGGGAATACTCTAAGCATTCTCGCATCATGAGATACTCCCAGAATGTTGAACAAACTAGCAATGTAAAGAACATTGTCATTATGCTCATGAGCATCTTCCGTCTTGCTTCCCGTAAAGGGGTCTTTCTGTAATTCCCTTATAAACTGGTTCTTAATCTCAAATTGCACATCTTCTCCAATAGCCGGCCTAACCAAACCAGGCCCTTGTTCTTCTCTTGTAAGAGCAAGATATTCTTCAAGAGTGAGGGCTTCAATGTCAACTTCCGCCATGGTACCTGAAACTTAAAAATTATCGTGAGAAACTGAAAACAAAAACAAAAATAAAATTGCAAAACTTAAATAAAATCCTAATAGCTCCCCGGCAGCGGCGCCAAAAAGTTGATGCAGGTTTTACCGACAGGTTTTAATATTTATAAAGTCTCGTCTAGCTAAGGTCTACCTAATGCACTATCGGGCAGTGTACCCGGTCGTGTGAGGTATAGCTAGATGGTAAAGCCGAGGTCGTCCCAAGAGCTATGCGTATGGAAATTATCTAAGCTTAGTGTCACGTTTAAAAGGGGTTTTATGATTGAATTGATTAATTAAACGAATAAAAATAAATAACTAAAACAATTAAATAAATGAAGGGAAATCAGTATGGAGAAGCAGTGTTAACCTAATTACTACTCTAGTTATTATCATGACAAGTTTTTTAATTAATGCATCCTATCGTTTCATCTGGGGATTAAATTCGTTAGACTCAGATGGTCAAATTGCCTAACCTATCTTGCACCTCGTCCTATTCTCACAACCTTAAATTGCAAGAGTTCGCTGGATGGCATGAACCTACGAGATGCAAGAGTTTTTAAGTGCCTCTACTAACTTGGACTAGTCTAATGGGATGCGGGCAGGTCGCAACTTACATCCCCTCTAATTCCTTTAAGCACATATGATTGGTAGGTGGTCCTATGGTCAATTCCCACGTGTATGGTGATATTGTTGACATAAATATTACGATATTTAATCTAAACATCCTCTTCATGTTTTGATGATGACAATGATGTAAGTTACAACACATAACATAAAGTGCTTAAGTTACTGGTGATCACAAATCATCTATGCATTCATACGTCAACATCTCTCGACATCTCAACGTCTCGAGTATGCTTCAACAATCACTTAAGGCATGAATAAACAAATGTCTAATACATTTTATGATCAAAGGGATTTTAGTTAAATACTACAAAGTTTATAAAATGTTATAAACATTTTATATATTTTTGAAAAACACTTTTGGTAATTATAGGAAAATGTTTAATTCATAACAAATATATGAATTTAAAATTTTTAACCAAAATCAATTAGTTTTTCACCAAATAAACTTTCCCCAGAAGAAGACAAAATTTCTGGCCATTACAGGAGGGCGGCCCTCTTAAATATAGGGTGGCCTCCTTAATTTTAAGGGGGCCGGCCACCAATTAAGGGGGCCGGCACGCTCCTGTTGTCAGATTCTTTTGCCTATAAATACTGGTTCATTTCTGCAATTTTTTCTCACCTTTTGCACTAAAATTTTCAGTCCCAATCCTTTCTAAACATCCTTCTAAATCCTTTGATCATAAGATTATAAGCTTTTGTTTCAAGTGATTCAATCCTTCACCACTCAAAGTGCAAGAGAAGAATATTTCTTATCATCAAGTCTAAGAAGTATTAGAATCTAGTTAGTATTGATGTGAAGTTGTAGAAGTAAGTTATGTAAGCATATGTAATAAGTAGATCAAGATGATCTTACTTAGTAGTGAGTTGATAGGTGAGTAAGAAGAGGTATGAAGAAGTAGTAGTGTGAAGAAGGCATTTAGTAGTGAAGAAGAAGTAGTGTTGTGAAGAAGATATAGTGAAGTTGTGAGAAGTAGTGTAGTAGTTGTGGTGTGCACTAGTTGTGTAGAAGTTGTGAAGAGTTGTGAGATTGGTTCTAGCTACAATTAGAACACGACATTTTTCTTAGTGTCGTTAAACGGTGTAAGCAAAGGTGTGTAAGGTTTTCTCCGCCAAAAGGGAGCTTGTTGAGTAGTGAAGAAAACTCTCGAATAGGTGACTCGGGGAGTGGAGTAGGGCAAGGAAGGTGTCCTTGTAGCCGAACCACTATAAATCTTCGTGTCCGGTTTGCATTTCCTTTCTCTTATCTCTTTTCATTTATTCTTGCATTTATCGCTTTATATATATCCTTGCTTATCTGTCTTAGTTGTTGCTTATATTGTTGCGATATTGATCGTGTTATAGATAGAAGTTAATATTGTAATAGGATGTATAATTATATGATATGGTCTAATGGACGTAGATGTATTATTCACACTTCTCATGTTGAATTTAACTTAATCGATAATTTGATACAAAACATTTTAAGATTTTAAAAGGAAAACATATTCACATAAAGATCAACCAAAGCTCTATTCATAAAACTAAGTTTTGAAAACAAACTCAAAAGCACACATATATAATTGATCATATTGATTATATGTTGTTTTCATAATAAAGTCTAATTGAAGGTTTTCAAATAAATATTGAACAAATTAAAAAGAGGTAAAACTATTCAAACCCCCCCCCCCTTCTAGTTTTCCACAGATATTACTACCACCAAGTCACACCCTTATCCGCTATGCGTCCTATGGTCAATTCTCCTAGCCTCAATGGAACTACCAATCATTAATGCTACCAAAGCTAGAGTGTCCCAAGATACGCAAAGAAAGTATACAAACAAAACGATAATAAATGCGAGAAACCTAAATCATGGCAATAACAATTTCATAACAAGGCTAACACCAAGAGGTGTTTAGCCACTCATATTAATAAATGCAGAAAATATCATGTTCAACATTATAAATGAAAACATAAATCAAATACAAGAATTAAATATGAATAAACTTATGATTGAAGCATGATTCCTCCCTTGGAAATGACTTGTATGCAAGTGGAATGATGTTCTCCTTGATCCCTGAATTCCTCTGGACTTCTGTGTGGTGGAATCGTGTGGAATGAATGATGTAAAATTCGGAATTTAGTGTAACACCCCCATTTTCACAGTTCGCAGCGGATTTAGGGTTAGGGTATTACTTCATGGAATCACAGTTACAGTAATAGAAAACGACTCGAAAAGAGACATTTTTATAAATATGTTATCATTCATTAAAATATTAGAGTTTTTATTAAGAAGAGGTCCCTTAAATCTAAGTGTGTAATAGTATTTGAATGATAACAGGGTTGAAAGTCCTCCGAGTTTAGTGTCGTTCCATGCCATAGTTCTGTAGCAGCCATATAACTAGGATACATGCTTAAAAAGTCAACACTAGGTGTTGAGTGAGAGTCATAGGTTTAAGTGGTAGTGAATACAAGTTCCACAGGGTTCCGTTGTTACACCCTTCAAGGAAAGTGTAGTGTGTGATAATTGCAATGCATGTACAATTATCAAGAGTGGGTATGTTGCACTAAGCTCATGAACGCACATTAACAGTCCAGATCATGGGGCACTGCAGACCCTACCATGATGGGATGGGAAAGGATAACTTGCCAAAGTTAATCCTTTAGATGGTTCAAATATAATACTTATTGGTACCCTCCAGTGAGAGGTAGTACCAACGGGAGTTGTCAAACTCCAATAGATCTATCAATTATATTCGCATTCACTCGCAAGTGATTAGATTCATGAATTTAGTTATGTAGTGGTGACAAGAAGTTTACTCGTGCAACAACCAAAGAAAAAGACTTGTATTCGATTTAAAGCATGTAGTAAGCATGTATCCCCCTCACAGGGTTTGTAAAGCATTTAGAAAGTGTGAGGCTATGAACACTCACCTGGGCTTAGGAAAATCTGATTGATATCAAAAGTGACTCGGATACTAGACTGGCTTACTCACGTATCCTGGGGTTTGTTATAGGTGTGGGTGTATGTCAAGCTCTAGTTGTTTTGTTTAAGTTTCTTAATCATTCTTAGGGTTTCTTAGTTATAAATATAACATAACACCGTTCGGGCCATCATAATCCAGAATTACATACTCCTCACATGAAGTTCCCTAGTATTGTATTATGTTATTAAACATAATACCATTCGGGCCATCATAATTCAGAAGTATATAATCCTCACATGAAGCTCCCTAGTATTGTGTTATGTTGTTAAGTATTTAGGTTATAGATATAACAAAACTCGTTAAAACGAATACCCAAATGAAACCCCTCACATGAAAGCTCCCTACTATTGTGTTATGCTGTTAAGTAAAAGATAGTTTTTAGGTTTTATATGAAAATACTTTCTCTTTATCCCCTTATAGTTTATATATTTACAAAATCTACCCTAAACTTATAAACTTATATTATTAACTAACTAGATTTGACACAATTAGTCCCCATACTTCTATATTTTAGGAAAATGGCAGAAATGACCCTTGGACTTATAAGCTTTCAAAATTTACTATTTATACCCTTAACTTTAAAACATTTGCGAAACTAGCCCTTATAAGTTTATAACTATTTTACTTTTTATCCTAAGGTTATATAACTTTGCAAAAAGGGTCCTTATACTTATGACTTCTAAGAAATGTCAAAATAGTCCCTAGACTTAAAATTTTCAGAAAGTTACCATATATACCCCTATGCATGGAAAACTTTGCAAAACTAGTCCTAATTCTATGCAAATCATATTTTTATGAAACAAAAAGGTTTCCTAGCCTATGGTTATCTAATATTAGCTTATCTAAGTTGCCTAAACTAGCTTATAGCTTATGGAAAGGGCTTATAGCATGTAAACATTAATTCGANGCTTACTCACGTATCCTGGGGTTTGTTATAGGTGTGGGTGTATGTCAAGCTCTAGTTGTTTTGTTTAAGTTTCTTAATCATTCTTAGGGTTTCTTAGTTTTAAATATAACATAACACCGTTCGGGCCATCATAATCCAGAATTACATACTCCTCACATGAAGTTCCCTAGTATTGTATTATGTTATTAAACATAATACCATTCGGGCCATCATAATTCAGAAGTATATAATCCTCACATGAAGCTCCCTAGTATTGTGTTATGTTGTTAAGTATTTAGGTTATAGATATAACAAAACTCGTTAAAACGAATACCCAAATGAAACCCCTCACATGAAAGCTCCCTACTATTGTGTTATGCTGTTAAGTAAAAGATAGTTTTTAGGTTTTATATGAAAATACTTTCTCTTTATCCCCTTATAGTTTATATATTTACAAAATCTACCCTAAACTTATAAACTTATATTATTAACTAACTAGATTTGACACAATTAGTCCCCATACTTCTATATTTTAGGAAAATGGCAGAAATGACCCTTGGACTTATAAGCTTTCAAAATTTACTATTTATACCCTTAACTTTAAAACATTTGCGAAACTAGCCCTTATAAGTTTATAACTATTTTACTTTTTATCCTAAGGTTATATAACTTTGCAAAAAGGGTCCTTATACTTATGACTTCTAAGAAATGTCAAAATAGTCCCTAGACTTAAAATTTTCAGAAAGTTACCATATATACCCCTATGCATGGAAAACTTTGCAAAACTAGTCCTAATTCCATGCAAATCATATTTTTATGAAACAAAAAGGTTTCCTAGCCTATGGTTATCTAATATTAGCTTATCTAAGTTGCCTAAACTAGCTTATAGCTTATGGAAAGGGCTTATAGCATGTAAACATTAATTCGACTAGTTTTAGGGTTTTAAAATGAAAAGTCCTAAAGGAAAATGATCAAAGCCTAGGCAAGGGTTCTAACGCATCCTAATACTAACCTAGTACTGTAATAGAACTATTAGAAGCTAAAATTAAGCTTACTTGACCAAGGTAGGGTTTAACGTGGGGTTTTCTAGGGTTTTAGGGTTTCACGATGGAAAAACAATTTGACAAGTCCTAGACTTGCTTTGCTCATCTCCTAGGCCTACTATAGCTCGAATACTACTACTAGATACAGAAGATTTGAGGTAAAGAATAGAAGTGGTGTGCCTTTGAAATGGAGTGGGTATCGAGCTATATATAGGGTGCGTTAGGTATGGAGGGCAAGCAAGGGAGGTCGAGGTGTCATGAGGGGGATGGCGGTGACTAATAGCAGCTATAGGATGACTAAGGAAAGCTACAATGGTAGAATAGGGTGGTGTAGAGTGTTTGTGACCGTGGGGTGTTTTTAGGTGACAAGGAGGTGACAAGGCTCCTTGGTGGTGGTTTAATGGCCATGGGGTGATACGGAGGTGACAAGGTGATGATGAAGGTGCTTGTAAGCTGATATGGGAAGTTCTAGGGGTGGTGGTAATGTGTTTGTGGTGTTATTTGGCCGAAAACCTAAGTAGGTGACAAGTAGGTGATGCACCTACTTGTAAGCTAATTGAGTAGGTGCTAGGGAGGGTGCTTAGGGTAACTAAGGTGCTAGGCTAGGTGCTTGAGGTGTTTGAGGTGCTTAGGGTACTTAGTTTTAGGATTAGGGTTAAGTTAGGTTTAGTTATGACCTAATTTTGCTTAGT
Source organism: Artemisia annua (assembly GCA_014162995.1). Taxonomy (NCBI): domain Eukaryota; kingdom Viridiplantae; phylum Streptophyta; class Magnoliopsida; order Asterales; family Asteraceae; genus Artemisia; species Artemisia annua. The sequence continues at coordinate 25,241 of LBNU01036844.1, read as the reverse complement.
GAGAGATTAGGGTCTAGCTTAGGCTTAGTGCCTAGATTAGGGTCCTATGAGTGTTTAGTGGCTAGGATTAAGTCCTAAGAAGCTTATACTAAGTGGTGGTAGCTTATAGTAGAGATTTGGGAAGGTTTAACCTAGTTTCCGGGAAGTTATGACCTAGTTAGGGTTTTGTGTTTAAGAGACTTGTACCTAAGCTCTAAGAGGTTGTACTAGAGTCTAAGAGTGCTAAGATATCCTATTGTTCCTAAGGTAACTCATACATAAGCCTTGAACACTTCCAAACTAGTTTAGATAAACAATTAGGGTTTTGTAAGCACATAGGCCTAATTAGGGTTTAATTAGGGTCTATTAGGGTTTTGTGATGAGTTTAGTGTGTTAGATTGATAGATTACTTATTGTGGTAGTGTTGTGATCTTATGCTTGACATACAAGAAGTTTGTAGGATGTGAGTGTAGAGATATTTGGCTTGTGTAGATACGTGAGCAGGTCTAGAGAGTCATGCAAGTAGTGAATGCACATAAAAAGCAGAAATTTACCTGTGAAATACCTGACATAGGTATTTATAGTGGGAATAATAGTGATGAGATTTTATGGGTTGTTATATTTAGGGCTGGTATATATAGTGCCCGACTTTGCTACGGCGTAGTCCTAGGGTTGACTACGCCGTAGCCTTTGTAAAACTCAGCTACGCCGTAGCTTGATAAGTGCTACGTTCGTAGATCTTCTGCTGGCACTTTCTACGGAGTAGTTATTTGGGGAACTGCGCCATAGTTTCTTCAATGATCACGGATGTTTCATTACTGTTTGATTTGGGGACCTACGACGTAGCTTGAATAGTTACTACGCCCGTAGAAGTCTTGCTGGATAAACTACGCCGTAGTCACAATGTGGACTACGTCGTAGGTCTTGGTGGAATTCATTCTGGTCTTCTGAGTGAGCTATGGCATAGGCATAATAAACCTCTACGCCGTAGTTAGTGCAGATAGTGCATACTTCAATAATCTTCATATAAAATCTTTCATTTCCGCGTCTCTTCGTTCCTTTGCTCATCTTTGTCCTGAAAACAGAATATAAACAAATAAAAGCATATATCCTCATAAAATAACACAAAAGATGAGAATATTATGGGGAAATTAACACTAAAATCATGGAACTATTTGATGTTATCAGTTAGTAGTAGTGTTAGGTCCTGCAACTGACCTAAATGTCCAACAAGATTTGAACATAAAGATAGCACCAGACACTTACTGACAAATATCAGTGATCATTCTAACCCACTGGTGATTAGTGAGAATGTCTTCCCCCTATCTCAGGGGAGAAACTCAATAAGCTTACTTCGAAAGTTGGTATTAAGACCAACCGAAGATAGCGCTTTAGTCAATGATGCAGTCTCAGTGATTAAAGTACTTGAGCAGCATCAGGGACACTGAGATCTGAAAAATGTTTCTATATCCCTGATGGCTTTGCTGTCATGACAATGAACACCTCACCAACTACCAACATAACTGATCGTGAAGTTGTGGTGATCAAGATGACTTCACCAACATTCAGTGATTCAAAGACATCAGGAATCTATGAAGACCAGGCCATAGATATCACCAAAGGAGTTGTGCAAATTCACCAAGTACTGATCAGCTAATCCACTGCACAACTCCAGCTCGAGACAAGAGATACACAAGTACAGGAATACCTTGATGACATCTCAACTTCCTGAATCAAGACCAATGACATCTCAACTTCCTGAATCAAGACCAAGGTACATTAGTGAGTCAAAAGAGTTTAAGCGGGAAAACTCTTGGGAAGATAAATATATGTTCCTACCCAGGAACAAAAAAAGCTCATGGGAAATCGGTGCTGTCAACTCTAGAAAACCAAAAGGGCATCAAGGCTAGATGTCTAGGCACGTGCCTATCTACGAACTGTTGGCAAGATCACTATTCCCACGTGAAGCAACAGTAATCTCTCCGCTATATAAACCAGTTCCATCCAACGAAAAATGTGCGCATTCAAGAGAGTAAGTAGTGAGAATATCTTATAGCATAATTATAGTGTTAGTATTCTCAACACATTGAGAACCCAAGCCTAGCTTGTTTCTCAGTGTCTCTTAATTTGTCTCTCGCCGGAGATAGCCGTCTGCAACTATCCCCATAGAAAAGCCAGCCAAGTCATTAGTGTGTCAAAGTGGATTCTTGAGTAACCTTGTAATTTCGCATATCATAAATCATAAACTCGTTATATGTTCCATGTCTAAACTCCATGTGTTTATATTTGTCTTGTCTATTCATGATTTGCTCAAGTCAAACCGGACCAACAAGTGGTATTAGAGCGGGCGGATTATTCTTAGGATCCAGATCCGTTCTTAAATGACAACTAATAACTTTTAGCCGTTCTTAAATAACGGATAATAACATTCAACCACCACCCTCTTCATATACCCCACCTTCAAAATCCCTTACAAAACATTATTGAGTGTATCCTGAAATTAAAACATTCACATTAGGTGTTTCTGTGACCGGATATGCTCAAACTGCCTAGCCACCATTTATCCATCCGTACCATCTCAGCATCACCAGTGACTAAGAACAGTGGTGAAACTTGCATAAGGACTTGGTCTCATATATGAGTGGTAACATCCAAGGATGTAATATGGTTAATCTCAGTAACAACCATATTTGAACTGAAAATTGGTGGAGCATCAGAGGTTGTAAAAAGGGAGAAAAAGGGGGAAGAGGTTCGTTGTTGGGAAAAGCACATAATATACAGCAGGCATCATCATGATTTCCGCTCCTCAAGAATCTTCCCAACAACAACGTCAAGCAACAAAGGATAAACATCAATGATGTTTCAATCTTTGTTGCTGCCCAGATGAAGCACAAAGGACATGGTTGTGTGCTGGGTAGAAGTTGAGTGATTTGTAACGGAAAGACTAATTCAGTAGTTCTAACCAATCATCAAATCTGTCAGCGAACAAAATAGTCCCTTGACCAAGAAATCAAGGTCACTCACTGAGGCAAGATCAGCTGAGTGATTTGGGTTGTAGGTTCAACAGGGACTGGAAAGACAAAATTAGGTGGTACTCACTTACTACCTGATGAGTCTACAAGACTCTGGCCAGAGTGGTTGCATGTTCACAGAGAACTGAAGTACAAAGAAGCTGGACTACAAACTGAAGGTTGCAGAACTAAAGAAATCAGGCTCAAGCTATAGTCTATTCGTACTCAATCAGCATCATTAGAATTAGGAATCTTGTAATTCTTTTGATGTAATAATCAATATGCAAGAAGAAGCCTTTTGCTCACTTGCTATTGATTAAGTTTAGGATACTTGTAAATTCTAGTCTTGAAGAGGTTTATGCAAACTAATCTCTTCTATCATGTAAAACTATTAATAAAAAGTCTAAACTTATCATTGATTATCAGTGAAGACCAGAGAGCATGTTTCACTAACAGTCTACTCCTGGCATCAGTGTCACTCTCTGAGGACTCTTCAGGGACCTCAACATTCCTTGAAAAGTCTCAGTGTCAATCATTCTAATTGATAGACCTGCTACAGGAACTAAGTTCCTTTCCTTGAACTATAACAATAAATGTATAAACTCTAAAAACTTTCACTGAAGTTGCAATTTTTGAGGGGGAGGAAGCATTTATGAGAATCTGCTACGGTCGTAACACAAGAAGTGAATTTGATGAACAAATCATCAGAGACTGAGTTCACATGAAATCACATTTATAAAGACTGAAGCAGAACAAGCATCTGGGAACATGACCCTGAGCACACACAAATAAATGGTTCAAGAGACCCTGAGGAAGAATACTCATGAGGCCCTAAGAAAAATGCTTAGGAGAATCTGAACAAAAAAATTTGTTCAGGATATGGTCCAAGTCCCAAGTGATACCCTGACGGAGAAGATTCAGGAGACCCTGAAGTAAAACTCAGGAAGCCCTGAGCAAAAATGCTCAGGAGACCATGAATAAAAATATTCAGGAGGTCATCGAAAGAAGAAACTTCACTACCTAAAGAAAGTGAAGACTAAAACATGGTAAATATGATGACTCAAGATGAAGACAATAGCCTAGAACTACATCTTCAACAAAAGGTATCAAAATCAAAAGCTTAAAACGAATTGTTTACATTAGATCATTCTTGTAAATCAATATAAGAAGAAGTCGTTATGCTCAGTTATATCTAATAAATTCCAACAAGTAGTGTCTCATAGAACCAAAACAATAGTCATGCACCATACCTTTTGTAAATCAGACGATAAGAAGAAGTCGTTATGCTCACTTATCTCTGATAAAACCCCAACTATCTTTATGTTCAAGTAGGGGGAGATTGTTAGGTCCTGCAACTGACCTAAATGTCCAACAAGATTTGAACATAGAGATAGCACCAAACACTCACTGACAAATATCAGTGATCATTCTAACCCACTGGAGATCAGTGAGAATGTCTTCCCCCTATCTCAGGGGCGAACCTCTATAAGCTTACATCAAAAGTTGGTATTAAGACCAACCAAAGATAGCGCTTTAATCACTGATGCAGTATCAGTGATTAAAGTACTTGAGCAGCACCAGGGTTACAGAGATCTGACAAATGTTTCTATATCCCTGATGGCCTTACTCTCATTGACAATGAACACCTCACCAACTACCAAAATAACTGATCGTGAAGTTGTGTGATCAACATGACTTCACCAACACTTAGTGATTCAGAGACATCAGGAATCTATGAAGACCAGGCCATAGATATCGCCAAAGGATGTTAGGAATTATTAGTTCCTGTTGATTTAGTCTGCTGACAGGTTCCTGCTGATGCCAATAGTAGTTTCTGTTGAACTGCTGGTTCCTGCTGATAGAGATTTCATGCTGATATAGTTCATCCGTAGGAATGTGTTAGAAGGATATGCATGGTTTATTTTAGGACAAGATGTTGCATATCTTTTATATTTTTACTTTATACGATTCTTTTAAGAAGGGTTTAGGGTTTCTTATAGTATAAAAGGAACTCACGGTTATGTATTCTAAACACGTTTTTCAATCTATAGTGATTAATAAAGATCCATAGAGGATCAAAGTATTATTAGTTATTCATCTTCTTGTTCTTATACTTGTGTTTATATTCCGCGTGAATACAAGTGCAACAGAGATTTTCTATATAGTGTGCTTTTGATTACATTAGCATCCTATCGATCCATAGGCTCAAAGATCTATCAAGGAGTAGATCCTACAAAGGAGTTGTGAAAATTTACCAAGTACTAATCAGCTAATCCTCTGCACAACTCCAGCTCGAGACAAGAGATACACAAGGATAGGAATACCTCGATGACATCTCAACTTCCTGAATCAAGACCAAGGTACATTAGTAAGTCAAAAGAGTTTAAGCTGGAAAACTCTTGGGAAAATAAATATATGTTCCTTCCCAAGAACAAAAAAAGCTCATGGGAAATTGGTGCTGTCAACTCTGGAAAACCAAAAGGACATCAAGGCCAGATGTCTAGGTACGTGCCTATCTACGAACAGTTGGCAAGATCACTATTCCCACGTGAAGCAAAAGTAATCTCTCCACTATATAAACCAGTTCCATCCAACGAAGAATGTGCGCATTCAAGAGAGTAAGTAGTGAGAATATCTTAGCATAGTTAGAGTGTTAGTATTCTCAACACACTTAGAACCCAAGCCTAGCTTGTTTCTCAGTGTCTCTTAATTTGTCTCTCGCCGGGAATAGCTTTTTGCAACTATCCCCATTGAAAAGCTAGCCAAGTCATTAGTGTGTCAAAGTGGGTTCTTGAGTAACCTTGTAATTTCGCATATCATGAATCATAAACTCGTTATATGTTCCATGTCTAAACGCCACGTGTTTATGTTTATCTTGTCTTCATGAGTTGCTCAAGTCAAACCGAACCAACAAGTAGTGATAAGTAATCGATTCCACCTCTAGAAACTTCCTCCTCTTCTAAGTGGGATCTTCCTCTTCATAACTTGAAGAGTAACATTTATCATTATCAGGGATAGTATTCCGCAACTATCCCTCGTAAAGCCTTCACCTTAACCTATAAGTGAGACTGATACTATTGTAATTTAAAAATTGGTATTATTAGTTGACTCAGGTCAAGATTGTATAAACATGCTATTATTTCTAATGAACATCGGTTATTTTCAATTGCTCAAGCTCTTGTTCATACTAATGGTTTTACACAAATATATCAGACCAACAAACACCTTTAGGTGTTAGCCATGTGATGACAATTAGATTATGCTATTTAATTTATTTAAGATTTGATGCATTGTTTTTTGGATAATTCATGTGTTTATCGTTCAAATGGTATACTCGTTTATTTGTTTAACATTTAATGTTTATTGTCTAGATCATCATAGTGTAGCTCTTTAGCTATGTAGGTGGTCCGTATTACTAATATCCATAGACATGAGATGGGGTAAAAAGCAGGATTTTGTGTGAGCGTTTTTAGGACTCGAGGAGTAGGTACCCGAGGTTAGACATATAATGCGAAAACACTTAAGTTAGTATAGTGTTATTCAATAAAGTGACCGCGTGAGAAGAGTAGATTTCACCAGGACCAATGGGTTACCGTGGGTAAATCACGTAGATTAGTTGACACCACTTATTACATGTTTGCAACTGATTTGACCGATAAGTTGCTTCAAGGATATAGGTTTTATGCATAGAACTAGGTAACCGAGAAATCTAGCCTAGTTAAGTTAGATATAATGCTTGTGTTTGCATTTTTGATGTTACCAATACATTACATTAAATCATTGCACTAAATCAACTAATAACTAAAATCATAGTAGAAATAATACGACTAGCAATTCCTTCTCTTTATTGTCACAACATTAGTAGTTTAATTGTTTAATTAATTTAATTTACTTTCTTGCTTAGTAGAATAATTAATCAAAATCAAAACCCCCTATAAAAGCTGTAAATCTACTAGAAGCAAGGGGAAGGTTTGAGAAAGGGAGTTAATAGATGAAATTGTCTTTTAATGAATAGGACCCAGCAAGCTAAAAGAGTCAAACCCATCCTGAATAAGCAAATGAAATCCTGAATTCAATATGAAAGTTGGCTCTTCTTCTTCGATTCAAGCAAGTCGACCATAAAGTGAATTGATGACCTGATTAAAGCCATTCTTAGCCATCATTGCTTTCAAAAGAGTATGTCTTGACTTTACTAGCTTCTCTAAGATATCAATCACTAAGCTAAACAAAGTAGCAACATCATAAGAGAAGAAAAGTTCACAGAAGGTTGAGAAGTATCACTAGGTTAATCTAGACAACACTACTCCAACGAACGACTCATACTTACCCCACTAGTTATTTTGATTGGGTACACTACCCGTTAGTGTTTGTCTATAGGTTAGCTCAACAAAATATACATTTAAAACTAGGTAAAATAAATAGATTATAACGGACACATCAAGACCCAAAGATTCTCTCGCTTGATAACATGGTTAAGCACCCCACTAAAAGGAAAGTGTAATTCAACCAACACTCAATTTATTTAGTGGTGGATAGTGAAAAGGAATATTACACTCATACTGCTCAGTCATCATCTAAATATTACCGTAGACTTGTACAAGAAACAAAACCGGAATGACGGGGCGTAAGCACCAAGTGTACACATCAAAAGAGGACTTTTATTCGGGTTGTAATGTTTAGGCTTTGGGTTAACAAGGTATGGATAACGCATGCGAATATTTATTAGAAATGGTTTTAAAATAAAAATAAACTCAAAAATTCTAAGACCCATGTTGCTACTTAATAGAACAAACCACAAACCCGAAAATTATTATAGTTACGAATCATTCTTCATTCCTCTTCTTTCTTTCTTTTTCAATCCATTAATATATATCGACATCTTTTGATTCGCCACAATCATTTTTTTTTTCATATTTAGCACATTAGCTATCAATTCACTTCTTTCTTTTGTCATCATATAAATTTTTTTCAATTACCTTTTTTCTTCCTTCTTTCTAAGACCCATGTAGGCTTGCACAAGAAAGAAAACCGTTATGATGGGGCGTAAGCACAAAGTGTACACATCAAAAGAGGACTTTACTTCGGGTTATAATGTTTAGGCTTCAAGTTAACAGGGTATGGATAACGCATGCGAATATTTATTAGAAATGGTTTTAAAATAAAAATAACTCAAAAAGTCTAAGTCTTATGTTTCTAGTTAATAGAACAAACCACAAACCCGAAAATGATTATAGTTACGAATCATTCTACATTCCTCTTCTTTATTTCTTTTTCGATCCATTCACGTATATCGACAACTATCGATTCGCGATAAGATTTTTTTTATATTTAGCACATTTCCTATCATATCACTTCATTCTTTTTTCATCATAAAAATTTTTATCGATGACTTTTTTTATATACATAACATCCGCCACATTTCATATAAGCATACACCACAAATATACAAAATATGAAGGTGACCAGTCTTCAACTTTGTCAGAATGGCACATTCAAATAATGAATTGTGGCCAAACTATCAATCATAAAAAGCAATCCAACATACCAAACAACTAGCAACCCACCGTTTAGACTTTGACTGGTTTGGCTAAGTTTTAAAGTGTAAAATATTGTTTTTGCTTTTAGTGGATGTAACAAAAAAGAAAAGAATAGCTCAGAAGGTATGCTAAGGGTATATAGCGCTAAAGACTAGCGCTACAAATGGGTCCGTAATGGTGGTTAGCTAACAATCGTAGTTAGCTAATTTCATTAGATGTAAATGGATGACCATTTCGGTTTAATTCCTAAGTATGCCTCTTTATCACACGAAATACACTTATATATCACACGAGGTGATATTACTGTGTTTTGGTATTGATTTACAAGCACAAGTTCTAAAATAAATAAAATCACTGGCACACTCATTGCAAAAGAGTAAAGCATAGATGTATGCCAGATGAAATAGGTTCAAATCCTCAAAATTACAGTATTTTACTAGTGGGATAATCTAGTTATTCTAATATATTAATCTATGCGCGTGAAAACAACTAGATTACAAGGACAAACAAGTACACAAAAAATTTAAAATTGGCCCAAAAATATGAAAATTTAAAAATTAGTTTCATTTTTCCTTTTTTATTTCTCTCCCCCCATCCCAACCACCTCATACTTAAGTTATGCATTGTCCTCAATGTGAAAAATAAACTTCAAAGCATGTAAAATAAGGAAAAATGAAATAAGAAAAGTCTGAGGATCGAACTCCATATGATAAAATGTTAAGCAAATTCTAGCATATGCGTGTGAGAGGAATCAAATTCTCATCCAAGCATTCCAATACCATCACCTGCTGCCATTATTTAAACAAAACAAAAACAAACATAGAAAATGCAAGCAATAAATATTAGACATCATTAGCATGCAACACCCCAACACTTAAGGTGTTTCAAGTTTGACAAGCAATTTTCCTTAGAGGGTACGTATTTATTTAAAACAAAAAATAAAACAAACTAACAATTTAAAAGCTCGGTTTGTCTCCCGAGAAGCGCTTAATTTATTTTCGAGTCTTTAGCTAGACTCTTCCCCTCTATAGGATTCTTTGATGATATGTTTCTAGTGGGGAATCTTAATTGCTGGGTGCCAATGATATTGATAAGCATTTTCGCCATGAAGAACCACATTTCCAATCTTAACTCTTTATTGGGTTCCTTTGATACTCCCTTGTCATCATTCTTAATATCCTACAGTACTCCAATTCCAACATCTCCGGTTGCATCTAACTCCTTATCGCCAACATTATTCGGTTTTTCATCATGTGAAAACATCTTCTCTAGGGTGTACGGGGTATGTGCGGTGCAATCCTTAAGAAAAGGTGACACGTTTGGTGAATTAATTCGGTTTGGCATGGTTGGAATAGGTTGAATTTTATCTTCCTTAATAATTTCAACATCACCCTTATCATGTTTGCTACGGATTGAGGGCGGTTTATGTACTCTTTCGACAACTTGTTGACTTGATTTGTGATTTGTGGTACAAGGAAGAGATTTTGTAAACTGGACTTCCTGCTCCAAATGCAACATTTTTAACCTCCACTCCAAGTCTTGGATTATGGCTTGGTGGCTCATTTTTCCATGATCAATTTTATGTTCCAATTCAACCACCTGATTCTTCATAATAATCTCAACTCCTTATTGGGTTCCTTTGATACTCCCTTATCATCATTCTTAATATCCTACAGTACTCATATTCCAACATCTCCAGTTGCATCTAACTCCTCATTGCCAACATGATTTGGTTTTTCATCATGTGAAAACATCTTCTCTAGGGTGTACGGGGTATGTGTTGTGAAATCCCTAAGAAAAGGTGACACATTTGGAGAATTAATTCTGTTTGGCATGGTTAGAATAGTTTCAATCTTATCTTCCTTAATAATCTCAACATCACCCTTATCATGTTTGCTATGGATTGAGGGTGGTTTATGTACTCTTTCGACAACTTGTTGACTTGATTTGTGATTTGTTGTACAAGGAAGAGATTCTGTAAACTGGACTTCCTGCTCCAAATGAAACATTTTAAACCTCCACTCCAAGTGACACAAATTGTATAAGAGACTTTTATGAGATTTTTGGATCTTGCCTAAGGAACATCATGGTGGTTATTATATCCCAAACGATCTACAGTCGTGGAGTGATACCTCGGTATACTTCATCAGCTCATCTACTTCCGGTATCTAACCCTTGGGTATTCGGATGTAGGAACGGCAGCGTGAAGATTTCCAAAGCACATTCGGTTTAAGTATGTATCCGGTCTAAGAATACTCAAAGAACGCGCCAGCTTGGTTCATCTGTTTTAGAGTATTCAAGGAACATTGCTAGCGACTTGAAACGAATCTACTTAAGAAATCCGATCACAAAAGCTGGGTTCAGACGTGATTATTATACTAACAAATTTTATTCGTTGAACCATGGCAGCCCAAAGTTCCAGAAGACCATACTCCATAAAGACGAATAATTAACAAGTTTTCAAGATTCCACATACTCATTCCATCAACGTTACGAAAGATGCTATTACGTAAAAGTCGAGAAAAGTTCTCATCAAAGAATCAGCAAAATTAGGAAGTCAAAAATCAAGTCAAAGATGAAGAACGAAACAAGAATGAAGTACAAAGTTAAGCAAGCCGTATGATCATGTTGGAAAAGACGTAAAGACACCTGTTATGAAGATGTTGGTAAAAAGGCAAGCGGAAACACAACTGATCACAAGAACGAGAACAAAGAAAAAAAATTCAAGGCATAAAAGACATCAGAGCAAAGAAATGTTAGAAGACCAAAGGACGTCAACGAACTATGATGACCACCCCTTAAGGAGAGTTTGTTGGGGAATGATAAAGTGCCGGTCATAATGTAAATACGAGTAACAATGATCAAAGAGGTGACCTAACATTCACCATATTTATTGCAAGGGAAGAACAAGAAGACTATTGAAGTTTTCACTTGTAGGTTTTAATTTCTTGTATTTACAAGAGTTTTGTTGACATAGTGAAAGGATACTCTCGAGTGGGGAACTCATGGAGTGAAGTATGGCGAGGAAGGTGCCTTCGTTACTGAACCACTATAAATACTCGTGTGGTGGTTTGATCTTTCTTATTCTCTCGCACTTACTTACTTAACGTCTTAAATTGCATTGCTTATATTTACTTATTGCTTTGGTACTATATATGCATATATATTTATTCTTTATTTGATTTCACGATAAGTTTTCGAATCAATAGTTATAAACGGTAAAAACTACTGAACCCCCTTCTAGTTATTCACAAAAAACACACCTTATATTTGTGAATGATTTGTGATGTAAAATCCATTGTGAAGAGCTGAATATATGGAGTCGATGTTATGTTACATAAGAATGAATTCCCTCTCTTTTCATGTTGCCCATAGCTATAATACAAGATTGTTAGTTGAATTTTGATATCCTGCCTTGGATATTGGTTTAAAATGGGAAAGTTTGAAAAACAAAATCATAGATTCATAGATCATGTTGATTTTAATTGGTTTGTATCCCTAAAAATTCTCACCAAAACGCATGGTTTATTGAGATTGTCAAAACAACCTTAATTGTATCCTTAATTTCAAATAGTTGGACTATGTCAAATTCGAATATCATTAGGATGTTAGCCAATTTTCATTTTTTCTTGTTATGTCATCATTTACGTGGCATTCATGACATGGCAATGATGACGTGGGAATGATGAGTTGTCCTGTTCTCCACCCATATTTAGTGTGGAGATTTCACGTAGTATTAACTAATAAAGTGTGAAGAAATAGTTCTTTTTAAAATATAAATATCTAGCATAGTAGTAGTAACATGTAGTAAATAAGAAGATTAAAAAAAACAAAAAAAAAAAAAAAAAACTTCTCATGAACTGATTTAAATGATGTAAAAATGATTGTATTACTGATTAATAACACTACTTGTATGCCTAATGATTTAATTGAGTGATTTGAAAAAATAATTGGTAAGAATTTAGAGAGAGCAGATGTATAATACATGTGCTTGATAAGTGGATTAGACACATTTTTAAGTACACATTTTAGGCTTCAATAGCAAGGTTTTCAAGATTGGGTTTATACTCATGATCGTTTTCGTCTTTGTAAGATCGAAATTGTAAGATCGGATCGTGATCTTAAGATTCTACTATAATATCATTTTCTTAATAGTTTTTGTAATATTATACAAATCTACAAATTATTATATATCATAAAATCAAAATTATATGAATATTTTATAGAAATGTTATCCTAAATTATGGTTATAAAATGTTTAAAAAGATTAATATGTTGTGGTTAAATTCTAGAAAACAAAATCCATAAACTTTTAGTTTTTTAATTTATGGTTCGAGAAAAGTTAGAACGGATCGGATTCAGGTGGTCAAGATCAGGATCTTATAAGATCTTAAGTACGCAAAGATCCTACGTAAATTGGGATCATTTTTGCTTTGCAGTATTGTAAAATCATAAGATCCTAATATCATAATTGAAATCTTAACAACCATGCTAAATAGCACCGCTTTAAAGGATATATGTTATCTAAAGTATTTAGTCTAGTGGTATGTGAGTTGCCCACCATCGTATTGTTGTGAGTTCAAGCATCGCTAAAAGAATTTGTGAGATATATTGTGAAATAGATGATAGAGGGTGTGAGAAAAGAGTTGTTGATGCATAATCTGGCGCGGGCTAGATTCAACGACTCTCCCTGGGCCGTTAGTCGCCTTCTCGAGCCCTGAGTAGACCTGTCAACAAAGAGAACCCGTTAGGAGTGGACCCGAGGCCGTAGCCCCGGGATCCACCTCCGACGGTCAAGTTAGTATTAGCGCGATGTAGCCTACAAGAGTTAGGTTTAGAGTAACCTGTTCGGTCGTAGTCAATAAGGAGATTCCAGCCATGTATTTATAGGGCATGGATTAGGGTTTAGGCGTAGAGTGGGCCGCTGTCTGCCGGGCCTGGCCCATTCCTGGCCCAGTCCGGACCATACGTCCACAAGCGCCCCAAGTCTAGTGTGACATAGTGCATAGCTATGTTATGCTAGACTTAAGTTATGTTCATGGCCGCGTAGGCCCAATCAACCATGACGGCATGGCCCATGTGTGCGCAACTTGTGTGCACATGGGACGGTTCATACTGCACAGCCCACATGCGACAGTGCGCACTGGGAATGCGATTGTGATTGTCTCACAATGGTGAAGGTATGCTGCATCCTAGGTAAGGGCGTACCTTTTGTACCAGTAGCGATGCAGCATGGTGCGACAGAAGACGTGCTTCTGTGGCAGAAGTGCGCGCTGTGCGCGACAAGGATGCACGCTGCGCGCGACAGAGGTGTGCGCTGTGCGCGCTGTGCGCGAACATTACATTCGTCTTTACAGCCGACAGAGGATGTCTCCCCTGCGGCAAGATGGTGCGAATATTTAAATCCGTCTTTGTACCGGGCTTGCAATACCTCTTACGTACGATCTGCTTACAAATATGCCTGCGTGACTTGTACGGAAACAGTGGTATTATATACCCTGGTAGCCCCCCAAGTTTGATGGTGCTACTCTTGTAGGAGCATTAAACTTAGTTATTCAAATCCTGAAAAACACTTAATGCAAATATTAAAAGTATATGTCGCGAATCGCAACATATAAAACTTAATAAAGTAAAAGGTTAGCGTGAAGCAATATATAGCACATAACATATAAGAGAAGTAGTAGTGCGAATTGCACCTATCGTGAGGTTTTACAAACTATATAAGAGAAGTAGCACGTAGCTAATCTGCGAATGCAGTACGCTCATGGCGATTGATTGATCTTTTTATATATATATATAATAAAAATAATGGCGCGGATGGACACACCGTGATCGCGACTAATAGTTTCAATTGCACGTACAGACGCAGATAGATGTATCGTGACCGCGTAGACTCTAACGTTTGTGGATGATCGCAGATGACCACGGCTTTTTGTCTCGTGCGCTCATGGCGATTGACTAGCATCGTGGTGCCTGTACGTGACAGTGCGCTCATGGCGTCAATCTGCGAAGATGTCCGAACGCACGGCCTAACGCGGGTAGATTTATCGTGACTGCGTTGTTCGCGGCTAAAAGATAAAGTAGGTCCGATCGTGCGGACTTAATGCGGCTATAGGTAAAATCGTGTTTACCAAGTTTAAAAGATTTGCATAAAATCTTATGAATATTTAAAAGATATCCTAAAACCGTAGTTTAGAAAATATCTTTTTAAGGGAATATCAAGTACAAAATATCTTAAAACCGTAGTTAAATAGATCGTGCGGATTTTGGTCATATGTTTATGACTTTATGTAATACTCCGTATCGTATTTAAATAGATGTAGAATTTAAGGATATTCTTACCTTTGGAATGGAAGGAAAAAGTAAATTCGTGACCTTTTCTTTATGGATTGAAGGTCGATTGAAGCATGAGATTATTGACCAAGTGTTATTTAATAATAACCCTCAATAATAAATCGACGCACATGCGACAAACAACCAATATCAATCTTCGATCCAGCTGCTTACTTTTATTAATCAACGCAGCCCCACAACGATGTGAGAACACGAAACTTGTTGTAGTCGTGGTCCTACAGATGGCGCCAACTTGTTGATGCATAATCTGGCGCGGGCTAGATTCAACGACTCTCCCTGGGCCGTTAGTCTTCTTCTCGAGCCCTGAGTAGACCTGTCAACAAAGAGAACCCGTTAGGAGTAGACCCGAGGCCGTAGCCCCGGGATCCACCTCCGACGGTCAAGTTAGTATTAGCGCGATGTAGCCTACAAGAGTTAGGTTTAGAGTAACCTGTTTGGTCGTAGTCAATAAGGAGATTCCAGCTATGTATTTATATGGCATGGATTAGGGTTTAGGCGTAGAGTGGGCCGCTGTCTGCCGGGCCTGGCCCATTCCTGGCCCAGTCCGGACCATACGTCCACAAGAGTCGTTAAAAAGAAGGATGTACGTTTTTTAGAACAGTTAAAGTTTGCAGATATTATCTCGCAAAAAGTATGTTATTAAACTGAATGAGTAACTGAAACGCAATAGAATAAAAGAGAATAATAGATGCACGTTTCATTATCATTACGTAATAATTCCCTTCACACGCCAAAAATCTAAATCTTACTAAATCAAGCAAGTATGTAATAAAACTTAGATATTGTTGATTTCTTTTCTAAGAAATTTGAATAATTTAGAACGAAAGAAATATATATCTACTTCATTAAACAAATAGCCGGGTATCCGTGTTTTGAGAAGGTAGGTACCCGTGTACATAAATTATCTTGGCGATTAAAATATTTTCGAAATTAAATTTTCCGGCAAATAATTTTCTCGATTGCACACTTTGTTTGACGAATACTTTACTAAGGTAAAAATTTTCGGTTGAAATAACAATTAAAAATAATAAAAGAGGAAAAATATTATTTAAAAATTAAGTACTTAAAAAGAATAACAAATTAGAAAACTATACCAAAACATTGAATCTGCTCTGTATCTCAACTCCCCGTTACAAGCAATTTTCTCAGGTGCACATTTTGCTTGACGATTACTTTACGGATGATAAAAGTTTTCAAAACTTTAAAAAGTACTAATAGAGGGATACTATTATTTGGAAATTAAGTAAAAAAAGTAGTACTCGTGATATTAAGTGCTTGTCTATTCAAATTTGAAAACTATATCAAAACATTGAATGACGAGTTTGTTGTGTATTTCAATATTCAACTGAGAATATTTTAGTAATTTTAGTGTGCTGAAAGCCTGAAAATTTCAACAATATTTTCCGTTCTTATATATAGCATAGATATTTATGCGACTTTAAATATGTATATTATATACATTAATGGTGTTCGTCTAATCTTATGTTTTGGGATTAAACTTATATTTAATAAATGGTTTAAGGCCTACAAATTATAAACTCATAATTCTATACCTAGTTTCTGACAATATTTTAGACAATTTTTAAAGCATTTTTAAGTAATAAAAGTATGATATAAGATCATTTGAGGACCAAATATTTTTTACATACCAAGGGACTAATCTCCACTATTCATCTCCCCTCCATCTTTATTTGATCAAATAGATGAGATTAATCCCAACAATTTAAAAAACTCACTTTCATCCTCTTTTTTCAAATATTAATATCTTTCAAACCGTTAATCGTTAATCGAAAAAAAATATACCGTTACGACGAGCATTTAATTATCTTTCTATAGATATGCATTGTGATATACTTTCGACAAAAAAAAATTCCTTTTTTTCACGTTTTTTTTCGTGGCCGAAAAAATCACATATGATATTACATATCATATATGATATGCAATATCATATATGATATATCATATATGATATGTAATATCATATATGATATACCACATATGATATTTTTTGGCCACGAAAAAAAACGTGAAAAAAACGAAAAAAAATTTTTGTCGAAAGTATATCACAATGCATATCTATAGAAAGATAATTAAATGCTCATCGCGATGGTATAATTATTTTCGCTTAACGATTAACGGTTTAAGAGATAATTAAATTATAAAAAATGGGTGAAATATTAAATGCTTTTAATCTCAACCATTGATTTCTTTTTAGATGGATGGTGGGGATGAGTCCCTTGGTATGTGAGGATTGTTTGGTTTTTATCACATCCCGTGATTTTTCCCTACAATTATTGCAACATCAATTGACCATTTTTACCCATGACAAAAATTTTTTTTTATATATAAATGTATACTTTGTCAATTGGAACATTAATCACAATTTACCTTGGAACGATACTTACACAAACTATAATAATCTAATATCACGAATATATTTTAAAACGTATTATCTTTATAAATATACGTTTCATTTAATTATCGTACACAATTTATATATTTCCGGAACCTACAAAAATTCCCGAGATTGGTCAATAATATTATTGGACCGAAACCCGACTCACGAAACTTGCTATGTGGGCCCCCGTGACCTATTGGGCCACGTATGATCAAGGTTTCACCAAATGGACTAGTACTTGTTCCATCTTTTCTTTCTTTTGCTGTTTTGGGCCGAACACAACCAACAGCCCACCAGGAACCAACAAGCCAAAGCATCCCTTTATTATTTCTTTCTTTTCTTTCTTTTTTACCCAGTCGCGACTAAGCTCCCAAACACCCTCGTTTTCTCACAAATTCAACAAACAACATATATATATTTTTACTCCTACTGATTTACCACACTACAAGGATTCTAGAATGCCATTTATCTCAAAATTTCATGAACGTTTGCTATACGAAACAGTGGCCAAGTAAACCACAAAACTCATTTGCTAAAAGTTATAAAAACGTGTCACCAAGTTCCAAACCACCTCCCATGCTCCCCAATGGTAACAAAACGAATCATAGACGTCTAGTAACTGTCAGTAGTGTCAGAGAATG
>LBNU01036843.1:13974-29921 GCA_014162995.1 Artemisia annua | reverse complement strand
ATAGTACCGGTAATGGAAACAATGGTAAGGAATAAAACATCCCCCTTTGATTTTTTAATTTTACATACATGACTAATGTACCGTGTTTTATATATACATATAGGAACAACGTGTTCAAAATGTTAAGAAAACGCCAAAGTCACGACAAAACAGGCCTGCAGATTCCCAATCGCAAGGAGATGCGTCTCCGACAACATAACTACCAAAAGTATGTATTTCAACATGTTTCTTTTTATTCATTTTTTTTAAATATTGCACCGTGTTATATATATACGTATAGGAACCTGTTATCAATGTCGGACCTAAGAAAACGGCTAAGTCACAACGCAACGGGTCTCCAGCTTCCCTATCGCAGGATAATGTGTCTCCAACAACACAACCACTACCAACAATATGTATTTCAACATGCTTCTTGTTATTCTTTTGTTTAAATAATTTCTGATATATACATGCAAAAATTCTTTATTTTTTAGACAATCAAGTGCAAACTGCGGAACATAAAGAAAACAAATGTTGTTGCTATGGGTACCATACACAAGAAACAAGGAAAACAAATGCTGCATAACCAACCACTCCCAAATGATTGCTACAAAGTCTCAATTGATAAATCGTTAGTGGATGCAGCAATCATACCGGACGTAGGGAATAATGGGTTTAAGACTGTTGAGCAAAGCTTAGGTGGTTTCTGTGCATGGCCAAAGGATCAAGTTATTCTTGATGAGGAGGTACGTATATACATGTGTTTTTTCAACCAACATATATATAATTCTTCATATTTAATTCAATGTTAGATATATACAAGCGTCTTTTGTTTACTACAGGTTACACCACCAACTACGAAAACAAAGGTTAGTGAAAACATTCCTGCAGGACTAAAAGTACCAACGAAGCGAAAACATTTGGTCGTCTCTAGTGATGCCTTGCAAAGGCAAGCTAAGGCGGGGAAGATTCAAAAGGCTTTAACTTATGCTAGTTGAAATTTGATTATATGCGACATTAAAATTGTATATATATTTGGTTCAGTTATATACATTATAGTTTTATTGAATTTCAAATTGCTTTTTGTTTTTAATTCTGTTTTATTTATATACTAGCAGTAGTAACTCTGATCCAGCAGCACTAACTTAGTACTAGAAGTACTAACATTATTGGCCACTCTTTCTTTAATTCGATGTGTGACTAAATATTACAAAATGCCACACAAATTAAAAATCCATGTGACCATTGGATGATCTATAGTCACACAAAACACAGCATATGGTCACACTTATTAACGCTTTTGGCCACTGTTTGCTTAATTGTATGCGTGACTAAATACCCAAAACAAACATGGTTTGTGTGACTAAATATTACAAAAGGCCACACAAACATAAAATTAATGTGGCCATTGGATGATCAATAGTCACACAAAATACAAATTTCTTCACTTTAAACAGCATATGGTCACACTTATTAACGCTTTTGGCCACTGTTTGCTTAATTGTATGTGACTAAATACCCAAAACAAACATGGTTTGTGTGACTAAATATTACAAAAGGCCACACAAACATAAAATTAATGTGGCCATTGGATGATCAATAGTCACACAAAATACAAATTTCTTCACTTTAAACAGCATATGGTCACACTTATTAACGCTTTTGGCCACTGTTTGCTTAATTGTATGTGACTAAATACCCAAAACAAACATGGTTTGTGTGACTAAATATTACAAAAGGCCACACAAACATAAAATTCATGTGGCCATTGGATGATCAATAGTCACACAAAATACACATTTGTTCACTTTAAACAGCATATGGTCACACTTATTAACGCTTTTGGCCACTGTTTGTTAAATTGTATGTGACTAAATATCCAAAACAAACATGGTTTGTGTGACTAAATATTACAAAAGGCCACACAAACATAAAATTCATGTGGCCATTGGATGATCAATAGTCACACAAAATACACATTTGTTCACTTTAAAGAGCATATGGTCACACTTATTAACACTTTTGGCCACTTTGTTTTAAATTGTATGTGACTAACTCCAAAAAAGCAACACCCATTGCGTGACTAAATCATCACAAACGTCACACTTATTGTATATTCATGTGGCCAAAGGACTGGAAATAGTCACACATAATACACGTTTACTAGAAAGACTCATCTCAAATGTCACATATGTTATATATTTATGTGGCCAAAGGACAAACAATAGTTACTCTCAAAAAATATTCGTGTGACTATAAGGTATTTACGGTCACGGATAATGACTAATCCAACAAAACTTGTGCCTAATTTGTCACACATATTCGGGGTTTTGGTCACTCTTTTTCGATGGAAAAGGCCACGAACTCAACAACGTCACCATATGCCACCTACGGTGGCGGGACTTTTGGTGCCACACGACGAAAAAAACGTGTGTGACTATATGCATATCGTCACGCATTTTGGGCGTGACTGATAGAACTTTTTGTACCAGTGATTAGCGTTTAGATCAAAACACAATTCATAGCATGATAATTAACGAACAATTTCCCTAACATCAAAATATAACCTTATTGCAAATAACATTTGCCCCAAATTGATTAAAAACCCTAATCTTCTTCGTCCAATTCATGAAGGTAATCGGAAAATAAAAAGGGTTGATAAGGAATTTCATTTGTAGTTGATAACGTACCAAGTTGTTTGTGGTTATTAGTTGATAACCACAATCGAATATGTTGATTTATCATAAAATGGATATTAATTTTGTATATGTGTGTTTTTGATTGATTGGCGGCTTGTTTTTTTTTAGGGTTTATAGTTTGAAGATGGATGAGTGAGAGAGAGTTGTGTGTGTTTTTCGTTAGTATTGGTATCAAATGAGACTCCCAAATGGTATTCCGCCCCAGAATTGATTGGTTGGACTTTTTTAGAAGTCAAAGCATCCAGGACCGTCAGATAGTGAAAATGCCACATGTCGAATTTACAGGATTTTTGGAGAGGAGATTAGTTCGCAAAACCTTGTTTTATACAGATAGTAGATTGGTTATTATTATTATTTACTTTTTTTGCCAATGTAAGCATAATAATGTTTATTGCATAATTATATAATTACACACATATAGATGATACACACATACAAGTGAACAAACACATAGTATGATCATCGTTTTATATTTATTGATATATTCTCAAGTAAATACACGACACGATAAATACACATATAAAAATAAAGGTTAAGATAAATATATTATAAATCTACACACAAAATGAATATAAATTTATAAATTTGATTTATTTAGTTATTTATTCATGTTATATTAATTATATCCCAACCTATATAAAACACAAGTGTGATTGCTATTTTTAGAGGCAAAAAATCATCCCAAAAACATATAAAAATGCCACGTGGAAAACCACTACTAATAGAAAGTTTTAGAAATTTTTTGAAATGTAATTCGGGAGAAAAACTAGGGATTTAATCATTTAAAACTCTCTATAATCAAACAACACAAAAAACTCGGTCATATTTTATTTTCAACTTAATGCTCTGTTTCATCCATTGCAGAGAAAGCCATCAACAAACACCTAACCAAATCTTAAACCTAATTATGTAACAACCACCCTTTTTTATAATATTATCAAAACCGATTCACGGTGATAGATAATCGTCCCTGTATTTTATCTTTCTTATGAACCCTAATTATGAAACAGCCGCTCCTTTTTGAAAATTGATTCATGGTGGTGGAATGAGTTAAATTTTGATTCAAGATTTTTTTATTTATTGATCCGATTTTATGGAGATCAAAGCATACAACCAATTTTTTGTTAAATTCAAAACCATCAATCCTAATTCCTACACCACTGCCGATACCACAATCCTACACCACCAACGCCGACAATATGATATGACACAACAAGGTTTGTTTTGATTTTATTTATTGATTTTTTAAGATCTCTATAGGTGATGTTTGTGATTGGTTCTTCAAACTGCACAATAGTTATATCGGTTGTATGAGACTGCTTATTTAAAGTGCTCATAGGGGTTTATGGGATTGCTTATTTCAGTTGATTTTTATATACATTCTTTTGTGCGTTTTTATTTTTCAAAGTTAACTTATGTGTGAATGCAATGGGCAATATGCTCAATCATATGTTTTGTTTATAGTTTTTGTTGAAGAAATACTACGAGTAAAGAATTGGGAATTTTTTCTATATTAATTTGAAGTTAGTTATTGTACTAATATGCATGTTCTTAAACTTTGATAAATTGTGTTAAGGCTTTTATGAACTTATTGTGATAAAAAGGAATTTTGTGAGAAAAAGAATAGCACGTGTAAATTTATTAAATATTGTCACAAACTATATGTGTAGTTACGTGTGATAAAGGCATTTTAGAACAAGGACATTAGACGAGTACATATTGTTACTGCTGTGTGGTCGTGCGAGACAAAATTCATTGTTTGCTTATCGAATTTAGATTAAAGAAGCAGTTATGGATGATGCAGTTCAGGCATTAAATACTGACATTCAAGTGTCTGCCGCTCCGAGTAATTATTCTTCATTTAATCCCGTACATGTATTTATTTGGAATGTTGACCCGATACAGTTCTGTAAACCTCTTTGTTGTGCATTAACAAGTTCACAATATAATAAAATTCAACTAATTCCTGGTTTAAGTAAAACAAATGTTTATTGATTGTATAAAAAACTCTTCTTAGGGTAACAAATATCTTACTGGCAGTTAAATTCTCAACAAATATCTTCATTGGCTTTCATATTATTAACAATCCTCTCACTTTCATGTTTGTAATTCAGGTATTTGTGGGGATCGCGAAAGCCCTGACTGCAAAGAATGGTTATGAATTGGATTCAAATCAGGAGATATGTCTTGAGTACGGGAGTGTCACTTAGCTTTATATGGTGCTTTTTATTCGACACGGGGAACGGGTAAAAAATCTTAGTTTTCCATCATAGCACATGTATAACTGATTACATGAATGAAAGCAGTTAGATACCGTTATATCATCTCAACTAATGCCATCAACTGAATTAATGCGTATCATACTCTGTCGTAAACAATATGCGTCTTAAAAAGTTGCTAATTCTCATGAAACAGATAATCATTAATGTGGTATTGTTAAATGTTTCATGATTATTTTCGGTTATAATCTGCAGCTCATGTATTGATTTAACAATGCACCAGGTCTCGACCTTCGATCATATTTACATTTAATAAGGCCCCTTAAAAATTGTTACTTAAGGTTACTAACAAAATGAAAACTATATTTTGTGATTGCTTTTGCAAGAGCTTTCAGACCTGGAGAAAACTCTCGATGTGGAAGTGAATCAGCTTCGATCTATAAGCACTTTCACATTACCTTCAGCGCATGATGGAGGGTTTGCCATCAACTGATTTAATGCGTATCATACTCTGTCGTAAACAATATGCGTCTTAAGAAGTTGCTAATTCTCATGAAACAGATAATCATTAATGTTGTATTGTTAAATGTTTTAGGATTATTTTGCGGTTATAATCTGCAGCTCATGTATTGCTTTAACAATGCACCAGGTCTCGACCTTCGATCATATTTACATTTAATAAGGTCCCTTAAAAATTGTTACTTAAGGTTACTAATAAAAACCATCCAAAAACGAACCAGATAGGACCCGTTGAAACCGATACAAACTGGTGAATCAGGCCTCATCGAGATCTATTTCTCCGGTTAATCGTCACAGGGTACCCGAAGGAAAAACTGAAAAGTGAAAAGTTAAAACTAAAAAAGGAAATGTTGAAAACATATATTTCAAAAGGAAAATATTAATACAAATCACAAACTGGGTTGACCCGGAACGCTTCAAACCCGGTGGGTTGACCCGGTTTAATTTGACTCGTTTTCGACTCAACCTAGCAAGTTGACCCAGGTTAAATAGACCCATTTTTCAACCAGAACGGTTGAACTGGTTGAACGACCCGGGTCGAACCGGGTTTCAAAACATTATGTTTAATTCCAAAATCTTCAAACTTTTATTATTTTTCGTTTATAACCTATAAACTTTTTTTTTTATCAATAAAATATTTGTCGCTATAAAATCTCGTTGCCATGCACGGGTACTCGTCTAGTATTTTATATGTCTTCATTTTTTTTATGTTTCCTTGACAATATAAACTTGCAATACATTGCTTTCATTTGGATTTTTTTTTATCACAAATAAAATATTTGTAAATATAAATATTACGTACAATACTTATCATATTAACTACTTTTGCTAATCAATTATAAATAATCTTACTATCTTATAATGCATAAACCACTTCTAAAAATAGTATACTTAATTTTAAGCCTTACAAGTGTATAAGCTTAAAGTACAATTCATTCAAGCACAACTACACAATTAATACCATAAATTTTCAGAATTAGACATGTACAAGTTTATAAGCTTAATATACACACCATCAATTGCCTTAGAATTAATTCTGACATACAATTAATACTAACATTAAATACAATAAATAAAACATTATGTACATTAAATACAATTAATTAACTGGTCAATAAATACAATTAATGCACTTATTAAAACACCCCTTACATAAGAAATACAAATTATCAAGCATATTGTACAACCAACTTAAACACAATTCCTGCATTAAATGTCGCTAATACAAATAATAAATCACATTATACAAATATTCAAGCCCGAACGGGCAACGGGCCAAATGGGCTCGAGCCCGAACGGGCATGGGCCAAACGGGCTCGAGCCTGAACGGACACGAGCCAACGGGCTCAAGCCCGAACGGACACGAGCTAAACGAAAATTTTGATATCCGTAAATTTATTGTCAAAAAGAGCATAATAAACTAAAATACATGATTCACCGGAAATTTTTTTTTCAGGGTACCCGCCGCCGCAACGCGCGGGTACCCTGCTAGTATTTAATAATGGAGGAAGGCCTACTATTAATAGAAATACTTAAAATTAAGCAATACAACTTCTAAAGCTATAAGTACAACAACTAATACTACTTATAGAAATTTCCCTTATATTTAATTCTAACATACAATTAATACTAACATTAAATACAATAAATAAATCATTATGTACATTAAATACAATTAATTAACTGGTCAATAAATACAATTAATGCACTTATTAAAACACCCCTTACATAAGAAATACAAATTATCAAGCATATTGTACAACCAACTTAAACATAATTCATGCATTAAATGTCACTAATACAAATAATAAAGCACATTATACAAATATTCAAGCCCGAACGGGCAACGGGCCAAATGGGCTCGAGCCCGAACGAGCACGGGCCAAACAGGCTCGAGCCTAAACGGACACGAGCCAACGGGCTCGAGCCCGAACGGACACAAGTTAAACGAAAATTTTGATATCCGTAAATTTGTTGTCAAAAAGAACATAATAAACTAAAATACATGATTCACCGGAACATTTTATTTCAGGGTATCCGCCGCCGCAACGCGCGGGTACCCTGCTAGTAAATAATAAACAAGATATCACATAAAGCTAGCCCGCCCATCGGGCGGGTCTTAAAGCTAGTATGATTATATAATAAAATCGGTTCGGTTCGGTTTTTGGACGAAAACCGAAACCGAACCGTATTTTTTGGTTTTTGAAAAATTAAAAACCGAACCATCGGTTTTTAGTTTCGGTCGGTTTTTTTGGTTCGGTTTTTTCGGTTTTTGATTCGGTTTCGGTTTTTTCGGTTTTGTTTGCTCACCCCTATAACTAACTCACTATATTCGTTCGGTGTGAAATTATAAGTTTTATAAAATTTAAAACTCTACGTACGTGTATTCCGGCAAGAAATAATCCAACAAGCATTATTTGAACAATCTGAAACTTTGAAAAGGGTAGACACATAGTAAGTATCATGTGGTATTGTGGTACTTGATTTACTTTTCTTATTGTTTATGGTTGTTACACTATATAATATATATATATATATATATAACCGATCTTCTGTATAAGATAAATAATGCATGCTTGGGCTCTTGCCTAGAAAAACTTTACTTGATTCATTCATTTCATTAACGGCTTAGAATGGCGAAGATCAAGTATAAAGGATGATATGATGCTCTTGTCGAAATTGCATTTTACAAAAGTTATACTCTCCAACTTTTTCAATCTCGGTAACTTCATGCAATCTGAATAAAAAGAATTACAAAGTAACTATGGTGTTATAAACTTGAGCTTACGGAATACTTATTAGCTGAAAGCTTCACTAAACACAGACCCACTTAGTAAACTTTATGTTGGATATTAATATTGGCACGCTTCTTAACCATACACTATATCCTAGTTGCCCATTTAGACCTTGTGTAATAGAGTGTTTGGATACACATAAGCTCATAATGTTTTACGTTTTCAAAAAGATCCATTTGAGGAGCTTATACTTAATATCTTATTTCCTCTTCAGAAAAGTTATAAGCTAATAAAAATAAGGATAAAAACATAATCAAAGTGTTTGCTAGCTTTTATGAAAACACACCAAGGATTTTCATAGATTACCAGTTGGCACTAGATTAATTCATAACAAAGGGCTTGTGACTCAATGGTACATCATGTTGTGTAAGAAGCTCCATAACTAAATAGTTGTGAGTTCAAGTCCTGCTTAGAATATGTGAGAGAGATTTATGGTATAAACATTGTGAGATAGTTAAACTTGTCGTTCTAAAAAAAGGTATAATTCATAAAGAATCAACCAAGTGACCTACTTTCTGTGTTTTTTGATGTTGGCATTGGTAGATTTTCCATTCAATCATTGCGGGATACTCTGTAAGTATCATCTGAATGTTCTGGCAAGATCTCAAGGATATACATAGGACTCAATACAACTTGCAATCTTTGATGTAAAGTACAAGTCTATAACTTTCATAAGTGTCCTATGAAGATTTTATTATGAATCTCATTTGCTCTAGGCTCGATAAGTATGTTCTTATTTTAGTGAGCAAAGGCTGGAGCATACTGCCATCTGTTTTAATATCAACAATCTCAAAGTGAGAAGTCGACAGATTACGTGTGTAATCTCCGTGAAAAGTGAAACAAGATCTTTTTAAGAAGAACTTGGGTGGCTGAGAGGGGTTTGTGCATTGCATCACCGTGTCCATGATGTCTGTATTTAATATCAGATATCATCTTTGTAATATCTGATAGATTATGTATTGACCTGGTGTCTATCCTAGTATATGTATGGAGGGTTTTCATTTCTTTTAATCCTTACATAACATTTTTCTTTTAATTTTTCAACCCCTTTAATGCTAACCAAGTCATCATTATCATCATCATGTTGTGATTATTCTGATAACGGCTCATGATTAGTAAGCATTTTTTTCCCCTTTTCTTATACATCATCTCTAAGACCTTTGGAAATCTATTCTATATAAGGAATGTCCTTAGGTAGATCCCTGCAACTCTAGCTAGACGCCTAGACCATGGGATAGTACCTAGCCTTGTCTCCTTATATCTCCTTGCACTGGGCATTGTGAATGATTTAGCGCCCGTTTGGTTTCTAGATGGGTTTAGGATTAAGATTTGGATTTGATGTATGAGAGAAAACATAATATTTTATAATTAAATCAAAAGATTATTACTATAAATTATGAAAAATTAAATAAAGTATAGATAGTGGAGAGATTGGGCCCACTTTTTGTGCTAAAAGACAAATGAAATGATAATTTTGTTCTAATCTAACATTGTGCCACATATTCAACATTAAATCAATAAATTCTAATTCATAGCCCCACTAAATTATACCAAACAACCAATTAATGCCATCACTCCTTAGATTTTTGTAAAAAGGTCCCAACCAAACAGACCCTTAGTTGGTTTGGTATGGATATCATAACCATTAAAAGTCTTGAAAAAGCATCCAAAGTGTTTATGAATAATGAAATGTTTTAACACTTTGAATTTTTGATTTTAAGAGACACTCCCCCTCAACATATGCGAAGGGAAAGTGAAGAATTTCAAATTTTGTGCGGGCTCTTGTGAAAATTGTGAGCACCGCTTTAAAAATCATATCTTTTCCAAAAACTTTCCAAACCTAATTATGCCTCCAAAAATGAATATGCACAAGACTCTTATCTTTTCTCGGCCAATTATAACTGATGAGTGTGTAAATACTCATCATTTTTGTCCCATCTGAACTGCAAAAACATTTAAAAACACTCAGAAATGCCTCAAAATACAGAAAA
This sequence comes from Artemisia annua, assembly GCA_014162995.1. Lineage (NCBI taxonomy): Eukaryota > Viridiplantae > Streptophyta > Magnoliopsida > Asterales > Asteraceae > Artemisia > Artemisia annua. The sequence continues at coordinate 19,719 of LBNU01036843.1, read as the reverse complement.
TATCTCTGAATTGTGTTTTATATGTTTGAGGTGCAAAATGATTGAAAACAGACGAGAAACAAGCAAAGTTTGCAGAAATGGCAAAATCAGTCCCTCAACTTTCAAGAATTGTCAGAAATGGTCCCTAGAAAATTTAATTTGAAGAAAAGTCAGCAACAGTCTCCCAGGAATCAAGGAATGAGAATTTCAACCCTTGGAATGCAAATTTCAACAATTGGCAAAAATGGCCCCTCGAGTTTCAAATTTGGCAGAAATGGTCCCCGGATATCTTATTTTGGAAAAAATCATTAAGGGTCCTTGGATTTTTGATATGTGGCAAGAATGGCCCTCATGAAAAGTTTGGAAGATTGGCAAATCTGGTCCCGCAGATTTCAAAAATTACATGAATGGTCCTTGGGCTTAAATAACTACTACACCAAATGGACCTTTTATGAAATTTACTACACCCCATTTAATAAACCCAACATCCAAACCTGTCTACCCCTTATTTCTCCTTGGCCCAACCCTTCTAAGCCCAACAAACACCCCTGAATTATAAACCGGGGTCAAACTCCCAGTCAAACCCACCTCCCACCTTATACCACCTGGTTTCCATCCAAATACCACCTCTGCCAATCCACTCCCACTTGCCAGTCACCTCCACCGCCCAAGCCATCACCTCCACCACCCCTACCCTACCCTATAACCCCCCCATCACACTCCACAGACCCCAATTGCTTATAAAAGTTTTCTCGCAAAAAACCATTCAATGGCCAAGATCTATTTCACTCATCCAATGGTTAAAAACTGAAGTGGGAAAGTACCAAGGGACCCTCTGGAAGGTTATAAATGAAAGAAGAAAGAAGAAAGTTAGCTGTAGTTAGTTAATGTAGTGTAGCTTAGTTCTTAAAATGTCGTTTTAATGTAAACTCTCTTTCCAGTTGTTAAATTTAGTTCAAACAGGTTGTAATCAATGTTTTTAGTGTAATATGAAGTTCCTTTAATCTTGAATTCAAGTCTTGTTGTAAAATTCAGTATTTGCAGTTTTTGATGAAAATCTCACTATAGCTTTAAAGTTATTGAAAGTTGTGTTCCATTGTTTCAGAAGCTTAATATAAGCCACTTATGAGCTTTTATAAGCTTACTTAGCATTAAAATTAGTTTTAGATTATAAACTCAAAAATACAAAAAAATACAAGAAAATAGTTAAAAAAATAAAAAAATAAATAAAAAAAATCATGAAACAGGAAGAAGAAGCATATGAGCATGGTAAGTAAAGGATGGCCATGGTTTTAGAGTCTCATGGGAGGCATTAGGACAGGTGTGAGCAGTGGCGGACCCAGGATTTTCCAAGGCGGGGGGCAAAAAAAAAATTTTTGATAAAAATTCGTGATGCATCTTAATAAAAAGGTCATAATTTTTTTTTAACACTAAAAACTAAGATTTTTACATTTTTGGCTTCAAGGTGGGGGGCAATTTGATTTTTTGGAGGGGTGCACTTTAATAAAATGGTCCCAAAAAAAATTTTTTTACACTAAAATATGAACTTTTTGGGCGAGTCGTGGAGGGCACCGCCCCCCCGAAGTCGAAGCCTAGGTCCGCCCCTGGGTGTGAGTTCTTGGTTCTTGGTTTGGAGCTCAAAGGATCACTTTGTAAGAAATTTCTCAAGTTTTTATTAGTACACTGTAGCACTGCTTAATTTCTGCTTATTTGTTGCTTCTAAGCTTATTTAGTGTATTTTTGTTAGTATATTGCTTATTTGATATAGCTTGTTCACTAAAAGCCTTGGTTGCTTACTTTTTCATTTTAACTGTGAAATTAGCTTTGTAGTGATTTTTGGTGTTTTGTTGTTATCAATGGTCTTTTTGTGCTTAATTCAGTTCAAGATATCATATTTCAACATTTGGAATGAATTTCACGGTCTTAATCAGAGTTTGCTTTGAAAAATCACATAATGGCCTTTTTAAAGGGGTGTTTGGATCAGTGTGATTCAATGAGCACAAGGGTGTTTTGGTTGTTGTTTTCTGTTTCTACAACTCATATTGGGTACCATTAGTCCATTCAAGTCATAAAACTCATAGGTCTTTACTAAAAAAGTCAAAATCACTTCTCATCTCAATTTTAGCACTCGCTGTCAAAAATCAAGGTTGCATAATGGATCATTTAGGTGTCATAGTTGTTATCATTGCTTAAATCAGTTTAATTTCAACTTATAACATCATAATTAGTAACCTAGGATCAATCAAAGTTCATAAAAGTCAAACTAGAGTTCAAAAATAAAAAAAAGTCAAAAAGTTCCATACAGCAGAAAAAGTTTTTGAATTTTCATTTCTTCAATTTTCAACCAAATCTGATAAAATTCTAAGATAATGTACTCTAATATATTGTGTACTTAGTGGTATTTTTATTTTAATTTTTAGATTTTTTTTACAAGGGTAAATCACCCTTTTTCGGGCTGCCAAAGTCGTTGACAGCAAAATACTTAAAGGGGTGTTTGGATTTGGGTGTAACTCTGTGATTTTGTTGTTGTTTTGCTGTTCTTTTGGGTGAGATAGGGTGCATTAGATGTGTTTAGATTAGCAATAACATAAAATCCAGAGGTCTTTTGCAAAAAAGTCAAATTTCACTTCTTGATCTCATTTTGCTTTAACTGTTGGAAATTTAAGTCTCATAAGCATCATTTTAGCTTCAAAACTTGTTAAGATTGTTAGATTTAGGTTCATTGTAGCTTAAAAAATATCATAAATCAGTAGGAAGTAATTAAATTTCAAGAAAGTCAAATTTTCATGTTCTTCAAAAAGTCAAAATTTTTATAAAGGTCAAAATGGGATAGATTTCTTAATCTCTTGTAGGGTTCAATAGAGTTAGGAATTTAGTGATTGTTGCTGTTTTGTAATCATTGGTTGCTTGTCTCACTAAATCAAGAAAGAAGTTGGATTTCAAAGCTCATTTGCTCATTGAAAATTGGCCCTCAAGTGGATTGTCTGTTCATTGACCTGCCCTGCTCCCAACCTTGTTCACTTTGACCCGTTTTTCAATTGACCACAACTTGGTCAATCTTTGACCTTTAGGCTTAATCTTTGGTGCTTTGTGATGCTTGCTAGGCTGTTTTGTTAGAACCATCCTTTGTTTGCACTTATAAGCTTGTTTGTTAGCTTTAATTAGCCTCCCAAGTTGCCCCATACCCACTGTTTATGCTGATGCATCAGTGGGTACCTGAGCTTGTTGATTTTATTGATTTTGCTTGAATCTAGCCTTGTGATTGTTGTTGCTAGCTTGTTAAAGGTTGCCTGAGCTTGTGCTTGTGTGTGCTCACCATGGTATTTGCTTAAGTGCTTATTAGATTAGCTTGTCTATTTCAAAATCCCACTTAAACCTCAAACATCACAACTGTTGGAGATTGAAGCTTGCACAAGCTTAATTTAAGCTTTTCAGTAAAAGTGGCTTTTCAAAAGTTGTTCATTTTGTTGGTTAAATCAGTTTGCAAAAAGAAAAAGTAAAAAAAAAATAGTTTGGAAAAAGTGATGTGAGTGGGGTTCGACCCCTTTACCTCCTGGTTCCACAAGCAACACTAAACCAACGTTGGGCACCATCTCCCCTAGGGGACTTTCATGTTTATCTTTTCCTTTTTTATTTTTATACTAGAAATAGGATTTTAGCTTATTTTTGCTTATTTGCTAATTTAACTGCTTATTAATTAGGTGTTAGAACTTTTTATATTTTTTTTACATTCCTGTTATCATTAAGTAATTTTAGAAAAAAATTCAGATTTATTTAAATTAGTTTAGTATTTATTTTGATTTAATCTAATTTAATTAGTAATTAATTAATAATAAATAATTAAAAAGTCAAATAAATAATTTTCTTTTTTCTAAAATTATCTTTTGTCATTAGGTTCATAGAAAAGCAATTTTCATACCCGTAGGGTTAGTGTAGCTCAAATTTCACTTTTTATTTTGCGCGTAGACGTTATGTTTAACATAAACGCACGTTTTCGGTTTTAATACGTTTTTAAGTTATTTGCTTTCAAATATTTGTTGAAATTGTTCATTTGAGTCGTTTTCACTCTAATTTCCGTAGTTTACCCAATCATACCCTTTTCCATTCAAAATCACCCGATCACAAATCCGTTTTTATACCATTCACACCTCGTCGGGACTTAACGACCCAGGGAAACACTATACTCCAGGGAGATTTGGCCCAAGCTGTTTGACCATATTGACTACATTCGTGGTTGATTTGGATTGACCGTTTGGAGCGAGTCAATAACTTGTAAGCACATTTACTTAATCGATGAGTAAATCATTTTGAGAATCTTTTAAAATGATTTAAATCAATTATACGATTCTTAAAATGATTTACTTGTTGCTTAAGTGAAGGTGCTTAAAAGTTTTAAGTGTCCGAGAAAAGATAATACTCTTATGCATATCCATTTTTAACTGAGAGTTTTGAAAAGTGTTTCACTCCATGATCATCTGCAAGCTTTTTTACCAATTGTAGGCCACAATAATATCAAGAATCAAAAAAAATAATCGAATAAACTTTTAAAGAGAGAAAACTAGAGAGAAAAAGTAGAAAGAGAGTTGATTTTTCATTAGTGAGATAGGGATCCAAATGAGACACAGACCATCCCTTGTGAAGGGACGGATGTTTATATTTCAAAATGGCTTGATGAGTTTGGCCTATAAGCTAAGTTATAATATATTACATGTTTATTAAAAGGTCCATAAGCTAAATAATGATCGTCAATTATGAGGCTAACATCCATCAACATTCCCTACCTTCCTTGTGGACTTTTTTGGAAACTTTTAAGAACTTTTTACTTTTTTGAATATTTTATATAATTTACACGAATATTTGTCTTTTTTACTTTAACTTTACCCATAATATTTGATAGGGAAAATCCTTTAAGTACCCCAAAGGTACAAACATGCACACCCCTACCAACCCAATTTTTTTTCTTCATATGCCCCAGAGGCGGAGGTAGCCCAAAAAACTTGGGCGGATTGCTTATTTATGTGACACTTGTCCCTATTGTTGTCCCCACATTGTACCATGATGGTACATTGTACTATACAATTTATTGGGCGAATAGGCCCACAAAACTTGGGCGAATTCCTTATTTTGTCTTTTTCCTAAAAAAGTATGGTCTTTTTTTTATTCTTTTATAGTACATATATCTTGGGCGTATGGGTCCCATTATTTTTTATACTTGGGCGACTGGTTAGGTATGTAGTACACTTTTATATTAATTTATATGTTGGGTATTTGTGCCATATATAAATATACACGTATATACTAGTATATACTTAATTACTAATATACACTTAAATAGTAATATACACAATTATTCTTGGGCGACATGAATTAAATATGATCATTTTTGGACTCGGGCCCACATTTTTTTTATTTCCCAACAGTCTAATATTCTTATTCTTTTTATAATAAATACTGGTACACTGTAAGTTAATATTTAAAACCAAAATACACCAAAAAACTTATTATACTCAATTAACTTATTATACTTATTTACCAATTAACTTATTATACTTATTTACCAAACACACTTTATCCTCTCTATCTCTCACTCCCCTTTGCTAATTTTCTCACTCTCTCACCCAGTCGAGCTTCTTGAAACAATAATCAACAACAATATGCTTTCAAATCTACAACAGAATGAAGTCGCTAGCAAGTAGACACATATCGATCGGAAGCATCCTTTGTATGAATTAGGGATTCGATTTAACTTTTTATAATAATGGTTTG
>LBNU01036843.1:2506-13621 GCA_014162995.1 Artemisia annua | reverse complement strand
GATGGTCGTAAACTACATTTTGGTCGTCCCGAGTTTTCTTTAATAACTGGTTTTCGTTTTGGAAAATGAGTTAGCTCACATGATCTTAGTAAAGGGGATATAAAATTTAAGATGCGGGTATTTCCAAAAAAAATTGGGATAAAACTTTCAAACTTAGTTCTTCTAGGTCTTGTTGAGGATGAAGAGTTATTCTCTAAGCTGTCGGATGAAGATGCAGTACGTGTGTGTCTACTGTTAGCGCTAGAGGTAATTTTTATGGGTCGGTTATTGGCTGATCACGTGGATGATAAACTGCTTCGTTTGGCTGAAGACCTTGATGCATGGAATAAGTTTCCATGGGGGGAGCACATTTGGAGGCAATTATACAACCAGATACTCAATGTCGTTGACAGACACAAGTGGCAACATCTAAAAGGACTAGAAGGATCTCCGAAATTTGTTCCGACGTATACAGTTGGCGGATTTGTATAGGCTTTCAAGGTTATTTTTCTATATTTTTGTTAATTCATAACAAGTAGCTTATAGTTTTTCATTACCTGTCCCATGCTAACTCAATCCTTAACATTATAGATATGGATTCTTGAGTCGTTTGAAACAAGCAACCGTTGGTGGAATAAACTAGAGGATGTGATACCTAGGGGTGTGGCATGGTCAAAGAAAGGGGTATTTACACGATCAGATTATGGATTGCTATTTGGCAAGGTAAAAACACTATCATACTTGTTAATAGTTATTTTCATTTTTGTTGTTTTTAAAACTGTTAAACGGCCTATATAACCTGGTAAAAACCAAAGATCACAATTAAACCATGTGAATCCATGCACAATTAAACGTAACTTTATTGTAATAAAAGATGCAACCAAGAGAGTTTAACAACACATTAATTCATAATACACGTAAAAAAGTTAATACACACATGAAAGATGCAATCAAGAGTTTAACAACACATTATTTCATAATAAACGTAAACAAGTTAAAACATACATGAGCAATTAATTATTTTCGTTCATCTTAACCGTGTTTGCCTCTTCTTCATGAACACCGGCATGCGCTTGATCCAATAAAGCCTCCAACAGTTCGAGCATTGATTTATGCCTATTCTGAGTTTTCCATAGAGCCTCCAAACAATCCACGGCAACGCCACGATTACCTAAAAATTCCATGTCTACCATCATAATTCGATTTTTGTTCATTACTCTCCTGAGATGTTGACAGCACATAAACAAAAGGTTAGCGAACGATGCGTCTTCAGTCGCTTGCTGCACAAACCACAATCTCATTTTGTCATGCAAGTTAGTACTCCCGGAAAGATTCATTAAAAAATCAAGAAGTTGAAACTGCGCCATTCGAAAGATAAAGATTGATTTACAAGAGTTTACAAGAAATTATGATAAGAAAATAAAAATGAGTACTCGATAAATAGGGAAAAAACTAAAAAACTGAATATAAGAAGTTATAACCAGTTGAAAATAACTGCTTCATATTTACTGCTTCATATTTATTTTTATTTAATAATACTTTTTTTACAATTCTGTATTTTTTACATCTTATTTATGTAGGACTCAAAGATAAATTTTGACTTGAAACCAATAGTAGCCGAGCAGAAGTCGGACTCGTATATCGAATCTATTGAATATTTCAAGGGATACATACCAAGGACTTTAAAACCGAAAGTACCACATGATTACGATGTATTTCTACAAAAGCTGGATGCTTCAAGGACACGTGGGAGGACAGACCATAAGTATTTACCGATTGTTCCTAGGGTTCATACCTCTGACCTTATTACAGAGATCAGCCTTAAGGATTCCGTCATTCAGAAGTTGAATACACGTGTTTACAAAATTGAGTCTATTATTCAGGTGATCTTCGATACACCACTGCATGTCCGATTAATTTATATTTAAGCTAATTTGAAAAAAATTAATTTTTAAATCACTTTTTAGGTTCTTGCTTACGAAAGGACTTGCGGATATCGGGTAAACACATTGCTAACTGATAAATACTTTGCAGAATTGTAATTAAATGAATTGTAATTAACAATACATCTTAATTATACAATATACAGGCTAGATTGGACTTCAGTGAATCTTTCTCTCATCTAACATATGAATTCCGAGAAAAACTGCAATCTGAATTCTTTGAATTGGTTGACTCTCTTATTTCTGCCAGTCGCTTCCCGCAGAAAGATGGTCAATCTGATGATGATATTGTTCAGGTAACGTTTTTTTAGAAAAAAATATCAACTATAATATTTTGTATCGTATATGAACACAACATTTATTGTTACAGGAGTATCTTTTGGAAGAGGAATTAAGCCTGAGGAAGCAACAGGAACAGAAATGGATTATGGAAGAAAAAAAGCGTATGGAAAAGGTGTTTCACAACGCTTTGATAGAGGAGACCAAACGGCGGTTGGAAAGGGAAGAGCAATTGAAGATTGCACGGGATAAGAAGAACAAGCTCTTTGGTTTTTATAATTCAGACCATTGGAAGAGAGCTGATTCAGGAATGCAATCTGACAAAAGGAGTAAAAAGGATGGTTCTGAGTATAAATATTACTGGTCTGACGATTTTATTGAAGCATTAAAAAACCGAACGCCTCCGGTTGGATGGTGTCGTCAACCAGAAATGTCTCATGAACTTAAACATGTTCAACCTTGGCTGGAGGTATATTATAAAAAAAAATAAATAAATAATTTTTGATTTTCTGTAATGATAATGTTTCTTTATTTCTTATAATATAGTTACAATGTTTCTGCAGAATCTTTCTCGCTGGAACACTGATATTGACAAAGTAAAATTTTCAGCTAAGTACGACGAATTTCTTGGTAAGCCGGGGCCCCTGCGTTGTACATTCCTTGGTCAAAAGAACCGGTACGTGTCGATCGTAGGTTTTGGGAGAGCTTGGTTTGCTTAGATCCTCCAAAAAAAGGCTGGCTGATGGATGAGGTATTTGGGATTTTAGTAGTTGATTTATAAATATCATTAATATATCGTGTTACAATTCTTTCTGTCTTATGAAATATATTTTGTTGTTTTTTACAGCACATAGATCTTTGGGTTGAATACATGTTGCATTTCAGACCCGCCAACGCTGATTGGGCTATGGTAACGGCATACTTTGTTCAGTTGATCTTGCAGGACTCCATCCCCTTGTGGTATACTAATGGAGATAAGTACAAATTCCATTGGGCCGATGTGGACCAGCTATTACTTTGTAATGGCATACTCGTATTCATCCAGTGTGTATATACACGTATACTGATTAAACAACTCACATATAATATGTATTTGTTTTCTTTTTCTTTGGTCACAGGTTTTTATGCCCATCAACGAAAAAGATAAACATTGGTTTGTTGCCCACCTTCATATCAAGACAGGGGTCGTAACTTTTTACGATAGTGGTGAAAAGCATGAACCTGAGTGGCGTCCATGGTATCTAAATATGCGGGCATATCTACAGGTGAAAGTTTGAATTAAAAAAAAAAAAAAAAGGTCTTATGTGTAAAATAAGTCAACACCTTGTTAAGTCTTAAAAAATTCCTTTTAAGGTACTAGTAAGTACAAGTGAGTTAATTCATACTAAATTGTTAGGTATGTTAAATCAATGTCCATTCATTACATTGAAAATCTTCCTCTTAACACAATTCTCCACCCACCATATACATAACCATCTAGTTAAAATAATTTTCATCAATGTCTGACGAAATTCCAATTGAGGTTCAAATGGACATTGTCCGTAGGCTTCCTGTCAAATGCATACTTCAATGCCGTAGTGTCTCAAAGAGTTGGAAATCTGCCATTGACACTATATACTTCACTATTAAATCCTGTGTTCGACAGGCCAAAAATTTCCCTTATGTTTTACAATATCGTAAAGGTTTTAACGGTTACATGCATTATGTGTGTCAGAATTTTGCTTTCACACCTGTTCCTACAAACCTTTCGTTTTCAGAGTTGAACCCTATAGGTTGCTCACAAGGCGTCTGGGCTTTTTCTTATGGTCGCATTCTCCCTCACTATAAGGTGATTGTTTGGAACCCATCGATCAGAAGATCTGTTGGGACACTCATCCCTTATCTGACCATTGAACCAGCCTATGAAAAGCGTCTTTTGGCTTTTGGGATTCAACCCGACAACTTAGATCCGACCATTCTTTATATTGCTTACCCATTCAATCCTGAATATCCATGGTGTGTCTTACTTTTCTCCTTCAATACTAAACAACGGAAGCAATTAGATGATGAGTTTTTGCCTCGTCAATCCATCAGACTTAAAAAGTCCAGTCAAGCTGTGGTGAATGGCCATATCTTCTGGTGTGCTTATGAAAGATTGTTTGCTAATGATGGTAGCGAGTACAAGAGCTATATGATGGTGTCTTTTAACTTGGTCACCCAAGGTTTCCATGTTTTAGGCATACCAGCCCAGTTGTTAGCCCAACTTCCTTTACCGTTCTATGTTTCTAACCTTAGAGACAATGTTGTGGTTTCCGGAAACTTAATTGTGGAGGACCACTGTTTTTTCTGTGTATGGACCTTAGAGGTGGTTGGCGGATCCATACAAACGTTTCAGTGTCTCATTAGCATTCCCACTCCTTATCCATTGAAATTAATTGGCTTTGACAACACCAACAACCCGATACTTGAAGTGCAGAACCCGGACGAATATGTTATGAATCTTGTAGTCTACAATATTTCTTCCGGGACCTTCATGTATGTCGTCGGTGAGGGAAATTGTAAATCCTTTTTCCTCAGTCCCAACTGCGAGTCACTAATTCTGCAAACTCATGAAGATCAGACTACGTATTAAATTGTTGGAAGTACCGTCCCAATAGTGTACCATGTTGTATTCGGTGTACATTTTTGTTTAAAATGTACGTTTATGTGACAAGTGTAGTTGGGTACTATAAAGTACTTTTAGTTTAACGGTTATCTTTTATGTAATGCGTATCTTTTGTACTCTGTTAATATATATAATTCTATCGTTTGATACTTTATCTCAACTTTTATAAATTATTATTATTATTTTTAAGTATATTTAATGTATGATTCATTATATTATTGTCATGTTGTGTTTTATTTTGTAACATATCTAACTTCATCTACAGGCTGGACTTCCGGTTGTTCTTGAGCAAGCCAAAGTCTTCAAGAAGAAGGGTATAGACCCTAGCACGTATGCCATCACCTTCAAGAACGAAAAAAATGTTCCAGCTCAGGGTTGCATATTCTTATACCGTTTGTCACATGGGAAGTCGTTGGATGTGGATAATCCTGTTCAGACCGCTCTAGCATACCGTGAGCATATGTCGAGCTTCTTTTACCAACACCGGGTGTATAGTTGGTATGGTTGTCAAAGGCTTTATTGTTGTTAGTGGTTAGTTGTAACAGTACATTTTATTTTGCAACACCTTCGAATGTTGTCCCAATTAGTGATTGTATTTTCCTACAAGTTTGAATTTGTATTTCGCTTTAATTTTGTATGTTTGGGCATTTTGTATTACACAATATGAGCCATTGAGAAGGTCTGCATGAAGATTTAGTTTACATCCTATTAATTAGTAAGAACATTTTTTAACTGTTTAAGGTGTATCGTTGGTTATATGTTATTGCAATCATGTTTATGACTTACTTAGATAACATTTTGTTTACAGCGGTGCAGTAGAGTAGGACGATTACACATTGCAAGGGTTTCATGGTGATAGGATGATTTTCGAGAAGCAAATAGTCAGGTACACATATTTATTCTTTGTAAAAAAACACTTATAATTCATGCATATATATGAATTTACATTATACAAAGTATACATAATTTATTATATTTATGTAGTCGCCCAAAAAACTATATGGTCGCCCAATATCATTTATAATCACCAGGCTGTTTAAACCAGTCCATGTAGTTGAAGTACTTAAATTTGTACTTGAACATTTACTTAACTCTTTAATAAGCATAAGTCAACCCCTAAAAAACTTAGGTACATTTTTCATAATAATTAAAAAAAAAAGTACTATGTAACCACTGATATTGGTCATTCATACACAATTTCTTGTATTTTTTGTAGTCGCCCAAAAAAAAAATTTAGTCGCCCAAACAACAGAATTTATGATCATCAGGGGAGTTGAAACCAGTTCATGTACTTGTATTACTTAAATGTGTACTTGAACATTTACTTAACTCTTTAATAAGCATAAGTCAACCCCTAAAACTCTTAGTTAAGTCTTTAAATATGTATTTAAAGGACAATGTAAGTACATAGGGGCTACTATTTGCCATTAAAATCAAGGTCTCATGTTGGTCTTTAAATTAGAAAATCTACAAGTTTCTTTACACCCAAAGAAAAATACAATCTGATCATCAACTTTCTTATCACCCAAAGAAAAATACAAACTTTCAAAATGTCTGAAAATATACCAATTGAAGTCCAAATGGATATTGTTCGTAGGCTTTGTGTAAAATCTGTAGCGCAATGCCGAACCGTATGCAAGATTTGGAGGTCTCGAATTAACTCAATGCATTTCACCAAACGGTTTGGGGTTCGCATGAATTCAGCTTTTTCCTACATTTTAGTCTGTGAGCGTAGTTACAAAGGCAACGCCTTTTATGTAGATGAAAATTTCAGTTTGACACCTGTTGAGTTGAACATAAGTTTTTCGGGTTTAACACCCCTAGGTTGGTCCCACGGAGTACGTGGTTTTTCGTTTGGACCAATAGTCCGTTATTTCATGTGTCTTCTTTGGAACCCAACTGTCCATAAATCAGTGGGAGCATATGTCCCATATTATACTTTGGGTCAAGAGTATGAAAAGCGACTATTGGGTTTTGGGGTGCGTCCTCACAATCTCGACCCAATAATTCTAAAAATTGCATTCCCATTTGATCCAAAAAAACCTTGGTCTGTTAAATTGTTTACATTGTCATCTAGAGTATGGAGGTCGTTAGGAAATGAGTATTTGCTTCCTCACACTTTTAGGATTAAAAAGGCAAGTCAAGCAAACATTGGTCGTCATATCTACTGGTGTGGGTATGAAAAGTTTGTTGGTAACGATGCAAGCTTGTACAAGAGCTATGTTATTGTTTCTTTTGACATGCTCAGCTTCCGTTTCCAGATTCTAAACATTCTGGACCATTTACTCCGTCAACTCCCCTTGCCATTTTATGTGACAAGCATAGGTGACAACCTTGTGGTTTAGGGAAACATACAAGGGGATGAGCACTGTGTGTTCTGTATATGGGTCTTATCTATTCATGGTGGAACAATAACATCCTTTACCAATCTGCTAACAATTCCCTCACCCATTGCGGTCAAATTGATTGGATTTCATGACAACATTGACCCAATTATTGAAGTCCCAAGCCAGGAAGGTTTTTCAGCATCTCTGTTTCTATACAGGATGTTGACCGGGGGCTTTCAAAGCCTCGGTATCGAGGGAGATGCTGGTTCGTTTTTTATTAGGCCCTTTAGTCAGTCAATAGTTCTACAAAGCCATGCTGATATGACAAAGTACTGCGAAGAACTTGTTTATCCAGGTCTTGTTGACACAAAACTCAATCTGGGGTGTCATTGAATGTCGAATGTGGGGGTTAATAGTGGATGTCAAACATGTGTGCTTTTGTTGTGGATGTATCGTCATGTGATATTAGTTGATGTGTTTTTGGTTGTAGTCGTAGTAGTTGTCTTTTAGTTTGATGTATTGTACTAGTTGATGTGTTATATCGTGGTAGTAGATGTCTTTTGCGAAGGATCATGTTTAAACGCTAGTAGCGTTTGTTCTTCTATAATTAATTATGTGTGTTTAAATGAATGTAAGTTTATGTCAATGATATGTTTTTATTAAATTTAACTCATAATGTAAGATGTTAAGGCCCTTTAACTAAAAAAACAGTTTATCAAAATGTCAATAAGCATAAATTTTATCATCGTGACATTAAGGATAAAGTATTAAGACACTTAACTAATACATATTAAACAAATTACACACATCAAGTTTTTAGACACTTAACTAAATTAGACAAATTACACACATAAAGTGTTTAGACACTAAGAACATTAAACTAAGCATAAAGTATTTACACACTTAACTAAAATTACACATAAACTAGAAATCATCCAAATGATAAGGATTACATGATTCAGGGTAACTGTTTAGGTTGATTCCAAAAGAAGATGTTGCACCGCCCCAGACCTCATCACCCTCGTAAAGGTTGGCAGATGGCTCACCAAACCAATCTAAGTCATCCCAATCCGCGTATATTCTTCCATTTTCAAAATTCTCCTCGTCCACCTCCATATTCGGATCGTTTATAACTTCTATTTCGTTACCTGGGTTCGACTCGATAATCACTTCTCTTTCAATATCTGACTTACGCTTACGGACTCCTCTGGAATCAAAAGGTTGTTTCCTGTTTTCTGATTTAGGCAACGGTTGCATACACGCTTCACGCGTGTGGGATTTGCAGCCACACCTGCTACACTGTTTAACTTTTGGCTCCTCATTTTTGGAGGGGAGACGGTCTTTGTTCTTTGGTCTTCCTGATTGTTTCTTAACCATGACCGGAGGCTTAAGTTTTGGCAAGTTACCTGGATTATGCCAATTCTGCTGATCAGGCAAAGGAAATACCATTTCATGATATGTTCCTTTAAGGTTGGTTTTAGTAAACCATGGTAACGCCCATTGGTTACAGTTAGTCAAACCTTCTGATCTGCACACGGCACACACATGGCCACATGGTAAACCAGAAAGTTTCCATTGCCTGCAAATAAAACAAAAAACAAATGGCAGTCATGGAGAAATGCATTGTAGCTTCCTAAAAAGGTTTGTAGTACATACCTGCAAGTGCATTCCCTTTTTAGAAAATCAACTATATGAGAATTTTGATGATCTATAACTTGGTACACAGCACACAAGGCGATGCCTCTAACTTCGCAGTTTTCACTCTTGTACATTCTTTGTTGCACCTTCACAGCGGCCCAGTCAGTAAGTTCAAATTCCGGTGCGTCTAAACAATTGTTTATAAAAATAATAATTTGTTAGAGTTATACCATAATAATTATTGACATGCAAGAATTATTAAGTTTTTACCTATATACTTTTCTCGACGTTGACAATACCAGTCTTGTAAAAGCCTTCTGTAGTATTCCATGAGCATCGTAATTGGAACTTTACGAACTAGTCTTGTTAGTGCGTTGATTGATTCTGCACTGTTAGAAGTCAAGTAATTGTATCGATTTGCTGGGCAAAACGCTCTTGACCACTTATCAAACCCTACTTCTTTGAGTTTTTTTACGGCATGGGGCCTTTTAGCACGTAGTTGTTTCATTGTTCTCTCAAAGACTTCAATACTATAAGCTTTGCATGACTTCCAGAATAAATACCTCACTATTTCGCCTTTCAAATTGCAATTCATCATCAAGTGACGGCAACAACTACCATGAAAGCTTTCAGGGAAAACTATGTTACAAGCTTGGATTATAGATTGATGCCTATCAAAAATAATAGCCAAACCAGGGACAACACCGATACACTCTTTCAACTTCCTGAGAAACAATGTCCACGATTCACCCGTCTCTCCCTGACACACACCAGTAGCAATTGGAATAATCTGGTTGTTACCGTCCATACCAACAGCAAGCAAGTTGGTTCCCTTATATTTCCCTTTTAGATGTGCTGCATCAATTATTATCAATGGCCGCATGAAGGCTATAAAACTCCAAATCTGATTGAGTAAACATATATTAGTAACTTACAAAACAAGGAAAACAAACTTAATAAAAAAAAATTAAAGAAGTATTTACAAAAATATAAATATGTAAACTAGTAACCAAAAACGATAACAATCCGTACCGCAACACCAAATGCTATGAAGACTAGCTTAAATCTTCCGGCGTCATCAGTTTCAATATGTGTTACTGTTCCTGGATTTGCCAACTTTAAGTTGTGGCAATAATACGGAAACTGCTCAAACGAATCTTCTGGTGTACCGTTCAACAATTCAAATGATAAGTTTCTTCCACCCCAAACGCGTTTGTAAGACAGGTCTATTTTCCAATCAACCCTAAGGTCTGTTTGTATGTATCTGACCGTATATACCCTGCTATGATCTTTCATTTTGTCATAGAGTAACTGACTAAGTAATTTCATTGTAGCGTTACGATGATTAGGACAAAATTCAGTTCGTGAACATGTGTGAATGTCATTTACTGTGGATACATAGAACTGATCACCCCCATTCACCCTCCGAGTGTATATTTTCCATGGGCATCCTTGTTTTGTGCACTTTACACTGTGCCTCGTTGGTTCAGATTTAATAACAACATATTCAAACCGTTCTATTAACGATTTCTTTCTGAAATTAAACATGCAATCTGCCTTATTAACAAATTCCCTATACTTATGAAATGTTGTAGCTTTCTTCACTTGTATATTTCTATCAACGCATTTAATCACTGAATTTGGGGCTTTGGGCGGGAGGGGCATATGTGTAAAAGAGTTTTTTTGCCATATAGGAACCAAATAATCTAGGTTGTGAAAAGAATAGGGTTCAACTTTTGGGGTGGGTAGGTTAACTTGTTGGGGTAACAACAGAATATTAAGATCTATTGTTGAGTGATTAGAAGCATAAGATGATTTTACCTCCGAGTTTATTGATATGAATAGTTTTTGAGCTTGATCCTTTTTGCCACATACATCATGTATGAAGTAGTGGACGTCATCATCGTCAACAATGTCCAAAGACATTGTGCCATCTTTGTAAGACAACCTGATGTCAGAATTAACCTTCCCTTTAGCCGCGTCCACCTTTTTCTTAACATACGCCAATAGGTTGTTGTAACTGATGTCTTTGGGTAGTTTAACAAGCATGCTTTCCACATCATGCAAATAAAACTACCTTAAACTTACACTTTCCGATCATCCATATTTTTTTTTTTTTTTTAAACTTTATATTTCATTTGAGAAAAAAAAAACAAGAAACTTTGAATTAAAGAAGCCTCATGTATGTTTATCAACACTTTAACACTTATGTTTAATCACCACCATTTGTACTTGTACATTTATTGTTGACTAACATGGTAATTTTAATATAATGCCACACATTCTCTTCGGGTCGCGAGGCGGG
>LBNU01036841.1:82384-102497 GCA_014162995.1 Artemisia annua | reverse complement strand
TTTTTTTTTTTTTTTTTTTTTTTTTTTTTTTTTTTTTTTTTTTTTTTTTTTTTTTTTTAATATTTATGTTGGAGTTATGATTTTATTTTACTCGGTTTTTTATTAACTTATCCTCTTATTTGACTTGAGATTAGGGATGGAAACGAGCCGAGCCGCTCGTGAAAAGCTCGAGATTATGTAATTAACGAGCCGAGCTCTATTTGAACTTTGTTTTCTTTGACACATCATATAAATTAGTCGAGCTCTTTTCACGAGCCGAGCTCGAGCTCAAAATATAAAGCTCGAAACGAGCTCGAGCCCGAGCTCGAGCTTTATATATATAAACGAGCCGAGCTCGAGCTCGGGCTTGGCTCGGCTCGTTTCCACCCCTACTCGAGATTAAAATGTCTAGACGGATGAGTTTTTTATATTCATGTTATACTAAATGGTGAATTTTGACTTAGATGTACGCGACTTATTTTCGAATCTTCTTTAGTCACCCGAAATGAGTACCTCATGACATCTAATGAGAAATTAAGTATCTTATCACTAGGCCATTTGATGATGGTTAGTGAAATGTTATGAATTGATTCGGTAAAAACTCGAAACGAACCAACAGATTGTGTTGGATAAGCTAGTGAGCTAAAAAATAAGGCTAAACAAACATCATAATGTCTGAATTGATTTTTACCGATTACAATTGTTTAAAACAATTGAATATGCGTAATTTTACAATGATGTAGTTACTTATAAATGTTTATGATACATCGTATGGCAGCGCTGAGAAGTTTTTTTTTTCTTTGTTTTTTTTTTATCAAACTTTCAATTTGCATAAATTACAGGCAAGAAAAATGCTACAATTTTGCTTCCATGTTTATGTTCAAAATTACATCTGTAATTGATCATTTTTTGATGTTTTTGGTAGTGGCAAAAGATGACACGGTATAAAAAAGATAAGTCACATTTTTATTGGGTAGAAAAATAAAGTTCGATATCATTTACATCTTTTATATAATAAAACAAAACCCCAAGTGGGGACTTTTCCATTTCAAAAAAACTAAACCATACCTTATTTAGTAATAATATTATTTAAAAAAAAAAGATTATTTTCTTATTAGGTAACATTTTATATTTATCCATAATACAAGTAGAAGATAAATACAAAAAATATAAATAAGAAGCAATTAACAATAGGATTAAAACTTTTAAATAATTATCTTTAATAATAAAAAAAACTATAATTAAACATCATAAATCAAATAAAACAAAGATTAAATTATTTGTTTTTTGATAAATAAAAATATATGATTTAAAAAAAAATTAAAAAAAAACCCGCGCGTGCGCGGGCATTATAACTAGTATGTAAATAAGATATGATGGGATTGAACTCATTGAAGTTTTGAATGATGAACTTTTGAACACGTTTAGAATTTGAACCATATTAGAGAAGCATCACAATGAACTTAACTTTTAACCCATAATTAATCAGCCTAATAAACCTACTTCGAAACCACAACAATAAGCGAAAAACCTTCATTATTTAAAAACTACCAAATCCAACAAAACACCAATATCACGACCATAACAAGTACTCATACAAAACATAACACTACAGCATACGTAAATAAATTCATTCATGCCATTTAGTTGCTAGATTGACGCAACTCGGGTCTCACAAAGTCAGCATCAGCAGGCACCGAGATATCAACAGTAGGTCTCAACTCAGCACATACTTTAACAGCTCCATGCACAGGATCTTCAAAGAACTTTTTCACAAGTTCTTGGTTGATCGGGGCGCTATTGTCTACATCAACCAAAGCTTGTTGTGTAAGGTTGTAGTCAAAACGAGGGGCCCATTTCCTTGATCCCAACCTTGCAGTCGTTGAACAGTTGTCAACCATGAATGAAACGCCTCGAGCGTGCATGAATGGGTTTAAGGAATCTACAGATTCTATTAAACTTTCGTTGATGATTTCAGAGTACGAGTGTCCTTTCTGCCTCAGTACCTCAATCTGTGTTATTGTTGAAAAAAAACACATGTTAGAAACTTTATGCGTTCAAGTTAGCGGATAATAAAAAGCAGTCTTAAGTCTCACCTGAGCCATCATTAATGCAACGTAGACACCTGCTGTGAAAGGATACAATGGACCTAAATCACCAGCTGGTCGGCTAGCACGGACACGCTCACCAACTTTCCACATTCTTGTTTGATCAATTTTTCCCATTGGGAAGGCGGGAAGACCCTCTTTTTCCTGGTTAAAACCATCAAATATCAGGATCAGCATCATCATATTCTAACGTGTATCTTAAAGACGCATCACAATTAGAAATCATCCAACAGGCCAAACAAAGTTTAATCATAAAGTAATTTGGGGTTGTTTGGATGTGCGTTTTGAGGATAAATATGTGATTTTATTATTAAAAATAGAGATTCAGTTATAACGAAACGGGTTACAAATGTAGTGTTTGGAAGTGCTTCTGCAATTTAAAGGTGTAATAATAACTTGTTTGAGTATTAGGCATTTCTAATGAAGAAATTAACCTGAGACGGGGTTAAAATTACTTGAATTGGTTATAAGAAGGGGTAATTAGATAATTTAATTTTCCTTTTATAATCAGTTATCTTGCAGCTAGCTCACTATCCAAAATCCGTTATTTGACCCCTAAGATATTCAAAAGCAGAATATTTTTAGCCGAGCATTGTCAAAGTGATTACTCTAATACAAGTCGCTATAATCAGATACTAATCAGTTTCAAACACAAATCCAAAATGTAAACTAAGGTCAGAAAACTTACATAAAAGCGACGACCAGCCAAGACAACACTCCTAATCTCACTGCCACTTGCCACATCCTCATAACACTCGTACAAGATTTCCATACAGGGATAATACGAAGCACTGTATGCTGTCAAGAAATCCTTTTTACCTTCTTCTGAAAGTGACTCATAAACGGCCTTCATACCCTGTTAAAATTCAAAGTAATATTTAATTAAATATACAACCTTTGCCTTCTTCATTAAACAGACAAGGGGGCATAAAAGTAAACATACCTTAGTTGATATGGTCTTTGATATGACTCCAGTTATGCATTCAACAGTGTTCTTGTAAGCCAACTCTTCGGACATACCGTGTTCTGTGTACCTTCTGAATAATGACTCCACAATACCATGCACAGCACCAAGCAAAATACCTGATATTCACGATGGGAAAAAAGGTGTTGGTGATATTTGATTATTGATTAGAAAGATGCAAAAAAAAGGTAGAAGGTTTAGGCTTACCTCGTTCCCCAAATATGTCACTCTTGTACTCCTGCTCTAGTGTAGTTGCAAATGTAAATGGTGAACCAAGAGCAACTGACCATCCGAGGGCCACATCAGTGGCTCTGCCATCAACATCCTGAAACAAATATTTTAATAATCATTAGCATTGCAGGTTTGGGTCTGCAATTCAAGAGTCCTTTACATAAGTCCTATTTAATTCATTCTACACTTTTATATACCCCTGATCACTAAAAAGATAATTTTATCTCCCTTATTCGCCAAAAAATAATAATAAATAAAATAAAATAAAATAAAAAATGAATTTTAGAAAAAGTTGATGCTAAGATTCTGGGTTACAAAATGACCCAAACTGGACTAAAAAATCTTTTACTAAATCAGATGTACAAAAAGAGTAGAATTGTTAACACGGGACGAATGAAAAAGTATGTTGCAAGTATATGCAAATAACCCTAACCAAAATCACATATGACCCCTTTAGTCTAGTTTTTTTACCCCTAATCAATCAAAACCAGAATATGTCCTAATAAAGACAAAACCAAACACCGCCAAAACATGACACACAGTAAACACACGTCTTTTAACCAACCTGATGTACTCCAAAACTTGCATTGATCCCGGCTCCATTGACCTCCTTTCCTTGAACGTACAACCTCCTAACTGACGGTCCCATCCCTTTGGGACATACAGCAACCACACTGATGTTTTTAGGAAAGTCAAGACCGATTGATTGCAAATGACCAAGAAGGAAACCATGGGAAAGTCCAAGTATGCTGTTTGGCTTCATGTGGGAAAAGATCTTCTCATAATTATCAGCCTGCATTGGAAAAGTACATCAAGAAAATTTTTGAAGCTGTCAATTAAACAACCAATAATGCAATAGTGTGTTACTTAGTTGACTGTTTGGTACTCATATACTTAATTTAAATGCACAAACTTTTAACAGCTTAAGGTTTTAAAATGTTGTAATCCTAAGTAAAAGTTTAAAAGAGAGATGTCTATAATCGACAAACCTGGGCAGAATCAGATATTAGGAGCAGAACCAAGTCACTGCCCGCAATAGTAGGATAAATATCTCCAAGAGTCCCATTTTCTTCTGTAAAACCTGCAGCACGAGCCTCAGCAAAAGAAGCTGAACCCTTCCTTAAGCCAATCTGTTGTGTATAAGGTATAATGCTAGATTCATCAGCAGAATGCTTACATATTGTTACTAATAATGTGCAGAAAAAAAAATGCAGATAAGACACCTTGACGACAATATCAGATTTTGCTTCTGCAAGAGAATCCCTTAAATTCTGAGCTTGAGCAGGACCCTGAACAAAAGTCAAGATTGATTATAGAGGAGAATCATCAAACCATAACGAACTTAAAGCCTTAAAGGAGTATGAATCAAACACGCCTAGATAACAAACTTCAATGTGTATCATATTCTTGGATTCAGCATAAGATTTCATCTTTTTTTCATATTGAGGGCGTCTATGGGATTGCTACTCGAAACTGTTTGTTGCCTTTTGGCAAAAATATTTTTTTGAACAAATTATATCAAGTTGTTCATTCAAAACAGCTTAATTCACTTGCAAATAATCACATAAGTAGTTTAAATTAGCAATCCAGACAACCACAAAAGTACGCAGATAAACAGTTTAATAAGCAAGCCCAAACACCCCCTGAAGCAATGCAGGAATTACTATATAACCATGTAACGCATGAAGTAATTAAATCAAGAGAGTCACAAACCTGAGATCCCCAACCGATCACTCCAATCTGCTTAATGCCTTTGAATGCCTCGGGCAACAAATGAAACAAATCTCTTCCTCCTCTCACAATGTACTACACAAACATCAAAATCAAAACTTTTACATAAGTTTAAACATATATACAATCTCTTCTTACATAAAAAGCATTCACAACATTTCAAGATATCTTTAATACTATTAAGGGTATGTTTGTCAAAAGTAGCTGGAACTCGAGCTAGTAGCTTTCTACTCAAAGTTGTGGGTGAGTCTTTTTTAGTGTTTGACAGAGTATTTAGTGTTTTATCTCCCATGTGTAAAATAACATAAGAGGACACAAATAACACACAATTAATTGCAAAGCTCCAAGGTATCTTACTAACTACTTAAACTATCTTATTGACTTACTGTTTAGAAGATTATTTGTTCACGATAAGAACTTAAGCTCTTAAACCTCAAGATGCTACAATCTTCTTTTTCTCATTTTAGTCATTATATTCTATCTATCCACCCATGTCATTTAGTGATTAGTATCCACTCACAAGTTAACTTGAACATATGAACATTTTTATATAAGCTTTACTATTATACACAAAATCAAACATTTTACTGTAACACATAAAGTCAACATTCTTTTAGACAAATTATCATTTTTGAAATCTCTACTTTTGTTACAAACATGACACAAAAGGGAGGGCTTTACCCGGATTAAACAAATCCATGTGGCTTAAACCACATTGATTAGTCAAGCAAAAGGTCGAAAACCAAGGTTACCCGAAAAACAAAAAGGATAAAAACATGACACAACAGTCAAAACATTTTAACACATATAGTCAACATTCTTTACAAACATTATCATTCTTGAAACCCCTCCTTTTGGGAGGGCTTTACATAGTTTAAGTATATGGCCAGTGGGTTTAATACCCGTGAATTAGTTAGCTTAAAGGGTCAGAACACGATTACCCAGAAAAGAAAAAATGACACGGCAGTAAAACCATTTCTAGCAACTTACACACACAAGGATCAAATAACACATATCACAATAGGCTGTAAATACAAATAAAAGCATCATAGAATGTTGTAAACAACAAACAAAACAGACCTCATCATGACCAGCAAGGTTAACTTTCTCCTTCTTAAAAACACTAGTTTCAAAATCCAACAAAACCGGTTCTGTCCCACTACTAACAACCGGCGCCGCCACCATGCTAGCACCAAGAGCTGACCCATGAACACGTGTCACAACAGGTGCTGCTTGTAGTGACTTAACAGATGATGTAAACGGTGTACTGAAGAAAGCTACTTTTTTAATGGGAGTTTTGTTGGATGACGTTGAGGAGGTGGCGGTGGTTGGTGTGATGGTGGTGAAAGTAGGTGCGGCGGCCGCCATGATTGACTGACTGACAGAGAGTTAAAGTGTTTGATGGAAAGAGAGTGAGTGAAGTATGGGAAGTGGCTGCACGGGTGTTGTGCTTGTGTGTGTCTATATATATGTAGGGCTAGCAATGATGGCACCCGTGGGTAATGGGCACGGGTACCTTTAACCCGTCACCCGCCCACGTAGTTTGTTTCTCACCCGTCACCCACCAATGGGTAAAATTTTCTACTCATGCCCTTACCCACGGGTATTTGTTGCCCATGGGTAAACCCATGGGTTAGTGTTATGCAACAAAATTAAAAAACAATGATATGAAAACTAAATACGAAACTACGTAAAAAGACATCAATCAATGTGCGAAATACAACTTTGATTATTTGATCTTTCATATTTTCTTTTTAGTCTTGAAACTCAAACAAACTTTTAGGTTAATGTGTTTTCTTGAGACTTAGTAGTAACTATTAAATGTATACCTATAACATCATAAATATTTTAATTAGTATAATTAATTTTAACATGGGTTTACGGGTATACCCACGGGTATTTTGACGGGTATACCCATGGTGTTTTAAATGGGTGTCATGGGTTTACCCGCGATGGGTATGCCTCACCCGTCACCCACCCGCCACCCACTGATAGGTATAGATTTTCACCCACGACCCCACCCATGGGTGAAAATTGACGCGTTTACCCACCCATTTATGGCGGATACCCACGGGTTGTGGGTTTTTTCTCGCCCATTGCCATCCCTAGGCTAGCTACACATGGTAGGTATTTAATTTTGTTTTGTATTTTAAGGATGAAAAGAAAAACACCTTTTAAGAGAAAATGTCAATAGAAAAACAAAATCTTGTTTTTTTTCTTAAAAATAAAAATTTCAAAAAAAATGATAAATAAATAAATAAAATCTTTTTTATATAATAAAAGAATTACATCAAATTCATTTTTTTGAGTGTTTTTAACAAAAGCCTTCTCATTAAAAAAAATTAGACAAATAGAAAAGCTTGATTTTGTCATTTAGGCAAAATAAAATGACGTGATTGGCCAATAAAAAGTCAAAATTGAATTGCTTTTGGTTAAAATTTAATAAATTTGGTGTTTGATTGAGGAAAAAACACACATAAAAATACAGGTGTCAAGTTTATGAAAACAAAAACTTTAAAAAAATGAGGTAATTAATTAAACTTTAGTGGTTAATTTTGAATTTATTATATAAAGTAAGTGTAAAATTATAAGTTTTCAATGTTTTAATAATTTTATATAATAAACAAATAACCCCTTACAGTTTGTACCTCCTACACTTTATAATATGAACTTTGTTTACAAAATTAATTCGTTTTAGACTTTCATCCATTAAAATTACAAAATTTTGTAAATAAATTAATTAGTTTTAATATATGTTATATATTTTTAAAATAAATGTTATTTTTAAACTTTCATCTATTACATTTTTTTTTTACTATATACGTTAAATAAGGACTTGGTTATCCTATTTAAAAGTTTAATATATGCGTACACAGGTTTAAATATTAAATACGACTAAATTATTATTAACGGTAATATAAACATCAAAGGGCGATGATATATACACACAGATTTTTACTTTGCACACATATATTAATGAGTAAGGACAAACAATACCTCATGTAATTTTATGTGTGCAAAGTAGAATCATATGTGTAGATATCACTTTCCAATATCAAATTCTAAGCATGAGATGTTGTGATATGAAAATAAATATACGCGATTCATGTAATTATTCTTTAAAGTTTATATAAGGATATCCGGAAAAATACTATTAAAAAACTTTATTGAGTATATTTAAACTTTGTTACTTGCCTATCAGAAATAAATGTCAAGTAAAATCGAATCATTTGTCTAGCAATTAATTGAGTTGTCACCTTTACTTCCAAAACAAAAATGTCCATTTCAATGGAACAAATTTACAATAATAAATGAATTTACCTAAAAGTGTAGATTAAAAAAAAAAAAAAAAAAAAAAAAAAAAAAAAAACAACTTTGGTTAAAGATGACATAAGACAAGAAGAAGAGATTGTTCATGTGTTGATTTTATGCTCCTTGAATTTGATACCCTTGATCGTGACTCGACTATGACCAATATGCCTCTAATCCTATCCTATTAAGGGTAAAATACGGATTAATGCAATATGCTAGCAACCTTTTTTAGTAATATCAATAGTTACGTATGCATTTACCAAAACTATACATGTGCATTAAATAAGTTATGATTTTTTTTACACAAATTAACACTACGTCGTGAAAATTCAAAGATGTTCCGAAACTTCAAGACCCGTTATGATTCCGTTACAGACGATAGTATTACTTCATGTGCATTATCTTTTATGGACTTTGTAAAAAAAAATGCCATTCCAAAGATCTAAAAAACCGAAAAACATGGTATTTTTTTTAGTTTATTCCATTTGCTTTCACTTTCTTCCCTAATATGAACTTGAGAATATAGTGTAAACGATGTATAAAATCTAAATGTTATTCAAAGTTGTTGTTGTTGTATAATTTAAAGTACATGTATCATCTACGCATTCTGCAATTCATGTTCTTAATAGCCGCATAAAACACAAGTTAATGCTTTAGTTATGTTAGTTACATGATTTGCTTCTCAGATCGATTATGAGACCGATTGTTGTGGTCGGTAGCAAATCGTTTAATATTAAATTGACTTTGTATTAGTATTATTACCTTAATAGCTGTTCTTTACGTCTTCTGGGCTAGGGGCCATGTAGCCACAAATTTTTGTTTAAAAAAAATGCTCTCTCTCTCTCTCACATGAGCGAAGAACTTTAGCATACAGTTGCATTTTATTTGAATGAAAATAAAGAAATATAAACATGTGCGATATATTTGATATATATTTGATATTATGTAATGATTAAATGTTCGGTACCAACAATTGGGCTAGCTCAGTTGGCCACCAAGGGTAATCTTGAGGAGGTATTCTTGGAGAGGTCTCAGGTTCGAGTCTCACCATGGACCTTCAGGGGCCCGGAAAAATAGAAGCAGGAGTGGGGTTTATCCCATAAGGAGAAAGGTTCGATGCTTGTATACTGGCCAATTGGATGTCACTGTGGGCTCGAATCACTAACTACTAACTCGCCGTTAAAAAAAAAATGTTGGGTACCATCCTGTCAAGATCGACAAAAGGATAATTGTCCATGCCCACATCGAAGAGTTTATGACAAAGTCATTTAATGTACACATTCTTGTTTAATAGCTTATGGTTGGACTTTACTTGAGTGAAATTATAGAGTAATATAAACTCGATGGAGTCGATATGATGTGATGATTTACAATCCTACAAAGATTGATATAATGATAATTGGCTATGACGATGTATATGAGTGATATAAACTTTAGTGATAGATTGATTTGGCGATTAGGTGTTAGGTTTATTACAAAGATCAACAAAATATGAATTGGAAACGTGCAGATTAAAGAGTTTATAACAAAGACATACAATGTTTGTGTATTCTCATACATTTGTTTGTAACAGAGTTAAAAAAAAAGAACAATCATTTGTTTGTAACAAAGCTATAAAAAGAATCTTTTGAGGACACATACATTTCGTAACCATTACAGTTAATACATGTTTACTCGCAAGTTTCTTAACAAACATTTCATATTCTTGTTTATAAATCTCTTCCAACTTTCTTCCTTTACCTATGTGGGACATTTCCTTTCTTCCTCACAAAGATAGTTAGCGTGTCACATTTGTGTTTGAGCTTTTGGGTGCTTTTAGTTACTTTACACTTAATAATTACTTACACAACTAGTTGCTAACGGCTATCGATATTTAAAACATACACCTATCTTAGTATAGAAACCACATTCATCTTAACCCGACCACCGAATCCCTTGTACCCAACAAATTAAAATCAAAACCTTAGCTAAATACTATTTGACAATTAAAGCAACGAGAAAGGTAGTGAGAATAGTGTTTTGACGCTAAAATTGTGGTGAAAACATGGATGCATTCTAAAGAGTTGCTTACGTTTCGACTTCTAAAAAGGTTGAAGTAGATTTGCAAAAGTCTTCGCTCTTTTGTTCTCACAAAGACGTTAGCGCTAAAAACAGTTGGAACAAGTTTTTTAGTGTGTATTTCTATTGTTTGATTGTGGAGAAGTGACTAGTTATAGCTTCGTTAACTTGGTTTAATGAATAACCTGTGTCATCCACATCGTAAAAAAGTATTATCTATGCGCTTTTTGTGTAACGACCCGTATTGGTGTGATGCAAGAAGGTTGCACCTTTTATAGTTTTATGAGATTACCTTTGTAAGATGTTAATACAGTCTCGCCTTGAATTTTAGTTACACTTGAAATTATCTAGTTAGTCCATTACACTGTGATTGCATTTGTCCTACAATAGTAGTTCAATGGATCAGGTCATCAGGACATGTAGCAAAAAGGCAGAGGCAGGAAAATGATATGCATGCCTAAATGGCATGCCTAATCCACTCAACATATGACAAGTGGAGTATGATATTTCTCTCTCCTCATGATAGCCTTTGATTATTACAAGTGTTGTGATCAAATTTTTAGGCATGAAATTAGTGTCTATCACTACTCGCAGAGGCATGGGTTCCTAATATATTGCACAATTTACCTCATTTTCCTAATAGCCTCCTGCATGCAACATATATAAAACATCAATTAATGCCTTAAATCTAGTCCCCTATCCTTTTAATTATGTTATTTACATGATTTGCTATTAATACTGATTATAAGACTGGTTATTGTGGTTGTTAGAAAATCAATTTTTTAATTAATTTTATGTTATTGTTATTACTTCAAATGGTTTTTATAGTGATGAGCGACCAACTTTAGCTTTTACAGTTACATGTTATTTGAGTGATAAAAAAGAAGGGATATAGACTTGTGCGGTGAAAAATAGGTGATATAAACTTTAAAGATAGATTAATGTTTGTATTGCTGATGTTTTATTTGACAAAGATTAGTAAAAAGTTACCTGGTTATTCCCACATTGAAGAGCTTATAACATGAGAACAATACCAAATCTTAGTTATAAATCTCTTATATGTTGGTTCTCTAATCTATGTGGGACAAAGTTACATATCCAACACTCACTTCTTTCTTACTTCCAAAAATATTTTAACCGTAAAAAATCATTCCTTAAATGAAAACTGTAATTAACCAATGGCCGATACAACATATGTTAACCGTCACAACTTTTATGTGCATGCTTTTTCTAGCAAATGCGATAATGGGTGATCCTACTAAGATAAAGGACGTGAAATACAACCAAGAAATGCATGAGCTAGTAAGGTATTCTCTCGAATAAAATAATTGAAAAGTTTGCACTAGAGAAAAAATGAGCTTGTTTTCTAAGGTGTGTTTTTTTTTGAGATCTGACTAGTTATAGGTTTGTTATCACGTTTTTATGAATAAATTGTACCATCTACATCGTAAAAAATACTAGTACTATCTATGCGCCTTTTGTTTTATGAGCTTAAAGTTGTAACTGAAGGTATCTAATTAGTCCATTACATTCAAAAATCTCACGAACTCCTCTCTCTCTAGACTATTTCTCCTACGAGTAGTGATTGAGAGGCCTAAAAGATGTGCCTAAATTCATGCCTAAGCCTACATGGCATTATCCTGATGACTGCAACCAAGGGACCCACTTTTTCACAAACCGTCAGGATCATGCCACATATGTTTAGGCATGAATTTAGGCACAAAATTAGGTCTCCAAATCATTTTCCTTCTCCTACCACTCCCTAGATTTCCAGCCAACCTCCGCTCTATCTAATAAATTCCGGCGGTCGGTCTCGACCGGCCGTCCGGATCTCCTTTTTATTTTTCCCTCTTTTTAATAATAATCCTTACCTACAGATCTGTCACCGCCCACTGCCGCTGTTCACTTGCCGTTTGCTGCTGCTGCCGCTGTCTCCTGGGCTCCTCTGCTCAGATCTGTTGCGGTCCGCCATAGATGGATTGATGCTGCCTTGGGTTTTGAATTTAGATCTGTTAGGTTTAGGTCTGGCTCCTTTAAAGATGACTAGTTTTATCTTCTACGTATGTTTTATGTATTTATGTACTTTTGTCAAGCTACACCTTCATATGGTTGTGTCTACCAAACGCTCACCTTGGTGATTCCCCCACTCTTGTATGGTGTTGCTGTAGCCTGTCACAACCATTATGGTGTATGTCTTGATTATCTTGTTTTGGCTTAACTTGTTACCTCGTGTATTTTGTTCGGCAAGTCGGTTTCGATTTTGCCTGTTATGTTCGTTGTAACTTGTTGTGTTCAAATTACCTCCATTTGTGAGGAGTGAAATGAAATATATGTTAAAAAAGAATAAAAATAAATAGTCCGTTACATAGTAATTGTATTTATCACTCATTTTAGCCGTGGGATCAGTTGATGAGGGCCATCATATGATCGGTTTGATCTTTTCTTTTCTTTTTTTTTATTGCATTTATATCTAACTTTATCTTCATAGCACACCATGTATACTAGGTGCTTATAAAAATACTTGGATTTAGCCTATAATGGGTGCTTATTGGCTTATTTCCACTTCAAAATACGATAAGCCATCAAAACATAACAAGCCCAAAGTTTTAACGCCAGACTTATTTTTGGCTTATCTTTACTACCTATAAAGGAAAAAGAGTCAAAAGGTGAAAGTGAAAAGTCAATAATGTTTAAATGTTGAAATCTTATTAAAGGAAATTATGAATGTAATTAATATTATTATTAAAACACTCCAATACTTAAAAGTACAATGATTTATTCATATTGTACAACCAATTAAAAACATATATACCAAATTAAATACAACCAATTAAAACACAAACCAGGTTGACCCGGGACGCTTCAAACCCGACGGGTTGAGCCGGTTTAATTTGACCCATTTTCGACCCAACCTAGAAAGTTGACCCGGTTTAAATCGACCTATTTTTCGACTGGAACGATTCAACCGGTTGAACCACCCGGGTCGAACCGGGTTTTAAAACATTATCCATTACTTAAAAGTACAATAATTTATTCACATTGTACAGCCAATTAAAAACATATCTATCAAATTAAATACAATCAATTAAAACAAAAACCGGGTTGACCCGGGACACTTCAAACCCGGACGGGTTGAACCAGTTTAATTTGAACCGTTTTCGACCCAACCTAGCAAGTTGATCCGGTTTAAATCGATCCATTTTTTGCCTGGAACGGTTCAACCGGTTGAACCACCCGGGTTGAACCAGGTTTCAAAACATTATGTTAAATTTCCAAATCTTCAAACTTTTATTGTTTTTCGTTTATAACCTATAAACTTTTTTTTATCAATAAACTATCTGTCGCTATAAAATCTCGTTGTTATACACGGGTACTCGTCTAGTTTATGTTAGATTGTTTTTTTCCTCTCTAACTGTTTGAAACATCTTAGGTCATGTTTGATAGCCTCTTAATTAGGTGATTGAGTGAGGAACCTCTGCATCGGTCAAAGGTATTCTTGTTTTATAAAAACACAAGTGACACTAAATGAATCTAGAAGCGTTAAATATTAATTAATCACTCCCAATTCCTTTGACTTTAACTATGAAGACAGTAGATTAAAACAACATTTGCTGAATATTATTGGTTGCAACATCTTTTATTATGAAAACCACATGCTCGATGAAATGCGCCAATGAGACTTTGACGTTCAATCACATTTTACTGCCCAATCCCATAATTGGATCAAGTGTTTATGGTGTGAGGTTGGTGAATTGAAGGCTTATGGTTCAACAAGTTACTTATTAGGATTATATACTGTGTGTTAGAAGCAAGAAAACATGTAAATTGAATGATGTCACACAATATAAAAACTTCTAATTTTACTATTGTGTTGTATCATTATCGTTTGTTTGAATGAACATTTGTAATTTAAGTTATGAACTAAGCTGTGATAAAAGATTATTTCATTCAAGTATCAATTTATTTAATCTTGTTCACATTTTAAAGTTTACTAATGTATGACACCAATCAATACTTATGTATCATTTGGCCATATATAAAATGAAGGTCAATACAGTAATTTTGAATTTCGATTCAGAATAGTTATCAACGTTCATTTTTGTTCAGAACCAAGCTCATTCAGAGTCTTTGAATAATTCAGCATCCATGATTTATTCAGTGCTAAATTATTCAGTTTTATCAAACAGCCCCTTAAGCCCTTCTTAAAATGCTAATCGAAACACCCCATTATGCAACTTTTAGCAAGTTGTAAAAAACATAGAGGATCAAGCTTATATAGTTTGTAACCACATGATGTGTTATTTTCTTTGAGATATCGACTAAGGATTGTCTCTTGGTGACAAAGAATTTTATCTAAGGCTAAACACAATAAGGAGGGTCAATCCCTCCATCTGCCACGTCACCTTTTTTCTTTCGTAACATTCAGGCAATTGAGTGCCACAGTAAGAGCGACCATTATCATTTTTTTTAGATTTTTTTTAACACCAAACTTAAATTTTATTAATAATTCAAACCTTACATAATAATTCAAATAAAATTCAAACATTACAATAAATTTTATATACTCAACCATTCATAGTCCATATGCAGTAGATAAAGAATAACTAAAATAGTTTTTCGACCATGTTGTTTTGACAGGAGAAGGATTCTCTCAAGTTATTTTTACTACTTGAGTCAAGTTAGGAGGATGTGAGCCATTGGATTTGATCAAATGACTCAAATCAAAAGAAGTTCTTTTGATTTGAGCCATTGGATCAAATCCAATGGCTCACACATGTCCAACTTGACTCAAGTTGTAAAAACAACTTGAGAGAATCTTTCTCCCTTTTGAATAGCTTCTAATCATTTTAACAAACTCACTTCCATACCGACTTTAAAATAAAACATTTTACTGATCTCCACGTCTATCAAAGTGCCATACTGTTTAAGCAATCGTGTTGTGCTTAAATGATGTAGAAGAACTAACATCGTCTTTTATATTCTTTGCAAATGATGTAATGTCTACACCGAGTTTAACTTTATGCCAACCACCATAACGACATAAGAGGTAATTAATCTATCATCATTATTTAATTCTAGCTTAATTCTAAAAGGATTTTGAGTTTGTAAGGAAATACCATAGGTTTTGGTTGCCTTATAAACAAAGGGCATAAGTCTTGGAATGATATCATCATGGATGTTTATGGGCTTTTGGTTGGCTTCTTTGACCATTTGTCTCATCTCTTTTGTATCCCCAAACAAGAACTTGTAGGATGTTCCCTTGATCCCTTGAAGCCTTAGGTGCCTCTCAAGCTTCCTTGGTTGCATCCACACCCATTTCAACAAGCTCCATGCCGTGAGCACCACCATAGCCACGCCACAAGAGCTTGAAATCCACTTTGATATGCTCATTATCTCCATAAAAGACAGGGTCCACATGTATGTGAAACAAATGTGCAGAATATGTGCAGTGGTGGGAGAGTATATAATATATACTATATATGGTCTGAATGAGTTCTGTAATATGGTTTCTTGTTCTACCGTAACTATCTATTATAATTTTTACAAAATATGATGGATGAAGTGATTTTAATGGCGTACTCGTCTGTTTTAGAAAAAAAACAAAAAAACAAAAAAAAAAAAACAAAAAAAAAAGTTACAAATTGCTTAAAATTTTGTCATTTAAGTATAGTATCAAAGATAAAGTTACTTTTTGATCGTGACAACAAAAAACGTGATAATATTGTTTTCTTGAAAACATATACAGTTTTTGGCTATAAGTTTATGTTTGTTTTTGCACACAACAATCAGAAAATAAAAAACTTGCCCAATAACGTGTATCGTTCAATGCTTACATATGGAAGAAACAAGGGAATAAGACACGGTACTCGCTGTGTACTAGGAAATGAACACTCTCGATATCATTTCTAAAAGATATATATGAGACATTATTGAGATAGACTATTAAACGTCATTATTAATACTAGACGAGTACCCGTGCATAGCAACGGGATTTTATAACGACAGATAGTTTATTGATAAAAAAAAGTTTATAGGTTATAAACGAAAAATAATGTTTTGAAACCCGGTTCGACCCGGGTGGTTCAACCGGTTGAACCGTTCCGGTCGAAAAATGGGTCAATTTAAACCGGGTCAACTTGCTAGGTTGGGTCGAAAATGGGTCAAATTAAACCGGGTCAATCCGCCGGGTTTGAAGCGTCCCGGGTCAACCCGGTTTGTGTTTTAATTGAGTGTATTTAATTTGGTAGATATGTTTTTAATTGGTTGTACAATGTGAATAAATCATTGTACTTTTAAG
Organism: Artemisia annua; assembly: GCA_014162995.1. NCBI lineage: Eukaryota > Viridiplantae > Streptophyta > Magnoliopsida > Asterales > Asteraceae > Artemisia > Artemisia annua. Next base: position 85,816 of record LBNU01036841.1, on the reverse strand, counting down.
TAATGGATAATGTTTTGAAACCCGGTTCGACCCGGGTAGTTCAACCGGTTGAACCATTCCGGTCGAAAAATGGGTCGATTTAAACCGGGTCAACTTGCTAGATTAGGTCAAAAACGGGTCAAATTAAACCGGGTCAACCCGCCGGGTTTGAAGCGTCCCGGGTCAACCCGGTTTGTGTTTTAATTGGTTGTATTTAATTTGGTAGATATGTTTTTAATTGGTTGTACAATGTGAATAAATCATTGTAATTTTAAGTAATGGGGTGTTTTAATAAGAGTATTAATTATATTAATTTTCTCTCACATTTGACTTTCAATACTCAACTTTCAAGACTCAACTTTTTCAAGTTTGACCATTTTTCCATTATAGATAGTATAGATGTTACTTTCATCGCGTTTTTGGAATTGTAAAATGCCGACCCGACATTGCTCATGAAAGGTTCCGCCAAACTAGGAATCAAGCTTTTTAACTTAAGTTTACAATGTTTGCTTATGAGTAATCGCTACCTAAAATCGGTATCATTCACTTTGGTTCAAATATATATGATGTATACATAATATTAAGTACTATGATTAGTATATATATATGATTTAGTATACTATAGTATATAGTATATATAGTATATATAATTATATCATATATAAATATCAATATATATATATATATATTTTTAATACTAAGACGAGTACCCGTGCATAGCAACGGGATTTTATAGCGGCAAATAGTTTCATTGAAAAAAAAGGTTTGTGGCTTATAAAATCAAAATAATAAGAGTTTGAGGATTTGGGGATTAAACATAATGTTTTAAAACCCGTTTCGACAGGGACGGTTCAACCGGTTGAAATCGTTTTGGTCGAAAAATCGGGTCAAATTAAACCGGTCAACCCGTCGGATCAGATAAAAAAAAAATCAAATTAAATGGGTCAAATTATATCACGTGAATCATTGAAAATAAAAGAAGATAAACAAATATATCATATCTAAATCAAACGGTAAATTATGGAAATGGTTACGTTATATATAGTATAATATGTGCACTATATATGGAATTTAATGAAATGTGATTGAATGAACAAAAATATAATCATGTGACACTTAACTAAATCAAAATTTCAAATTAAAAACTAAAAGTTTAAACATAAATGTGATTGAACATATCATTAAAAATATATTACCCGTAAATGATGGTTCCTAGCTACCTAATCGTGTGAAAATAAGTCAACCTTTTCTGTCGCAAAAAATTCAAATTTCAAACCACTAAATTAAACATAAGCAATTAAGCATTAAAAAGATATTTTGGTCAAACCACTTACTTTGTTATTTTTTTCCATTATTGTTTGACAACCTTTTAATGTAAAATAAAGGGTGTAGCCAAATTTCCATTTTAATAACTATAACTCTATAAGCTATTGATGATGTCCAAAAAGCTTTAGGTTACTGTATCATGTCTCCTTGCAATTGCTATATATCAACTACATGAGTTTTTCCGACATACGTGATGCACGAATCATGAGTGTGATAGAATTAAATTAAAGGTGACAACACTGAGATATTTGATAAAACTAATATCAAACCTCTTCTTCATATACAACAATAGCATACGCGCATTCCAACTTAGTTTTATGAACTTGCTAAAAATGAGAAGAAATAATAATAATGTTATGAGAATGTCTCTAACAGTGCATTTCGCTTACACTAAATTTTGTTGTGGTTGTTACTAATAATGCTACTCTATATAAAAATTTAACAAATTAAATGACTACTAAACCGTGACGCATTTCGTGACAAACGCTTAATCATATGGATGTGAACAACTGCGATGCTTTATTAAAATTACTTGTAAATGACAACTATATGATAATTGAACAAATATTGATCAACAATATGCCTAAATCATCAAAGAACATCAACTTTTATTAACAGAAGGCAGAAGGAAGATCGAAGGTTGCTTTTTATCTGATCAGTATATTGTATTTGTAGTTCGAGTTCCTAAGCATCGCCATTTGACGGTCATTCAGGATTGCCACCCACAAAGGATCGTTCTTCTTCCTATCCTTCTGATCAAGCAAAATTGCTTAACATGAAACACATATATGTTTCGAGTTCACGTACCTAGCTATGTGGGATATATTGTACTCGTTGTTCGAGTTCATGAGCTTGGAGAGTATGTTGAGAGTGCTACCAAGTCACAATGCATCTTTTTCATCGTGACCTGATAATATACAAACATAATAGATTAAACTAAAAAGTATAGAGTCACTGTAACCAATCAAAAAAAGAACGAAAATAACATAATACGAACCTGATTAATAATATTTCAAAACTTGATAGCATTCGAGAAGCAAAACAAACGTGAAAAACAAAGATATCCTACATAATAATACAAAGATCGTAAAGAATATGCCTTAACGTATGGAGATAATGAGCTTATGGCTTCAACTTTAATATATCGATGTTGTGAATGATCGAGCCTAAAAGATTGAAAGTTAGAAGACTATGTTATCTATCGGAGATGAAACACTAAAAAAAAGTACCAATTGATCGACAATAAGCAACAATGAAAAACGCACCTTCTTACTAATTATCAATGAGTGATATCATATACCAAAATAAAATATCGAACACCATAGTTCCTGATTAGTTTGTTGAGAAATCATATTCGCAGAAAAACGTAGAACGTGTTTTAAGATATGTACTTATTCTTGTTGACTAAAGGGCAAGAGTTTTATGTTTTTTATTAACTTGTTGAGGAAGCTAATTAAAAGAAAACCTTAAATGCTTCCTATAATATACTTGTTGTTTCCTCAGTTATCATCGAAAGTTTTGAAAAAATAAAGTTGTGTGATTGAATAGTTGCTAGATTAAAGAGTTGCCAAAAATGAATTACAGATTTACAGGGATTGATTGAGGAGTTGCTATGCACGGGCATTGACCAATTCAGTTTTACAAGGGCATTATGGGCATTGACCCAAAATTCAGTTTTCCACTTTTCACTTGACCATTTTCTCTTTATAAGTAGTTAAGATAGTGTATAGAGATTAGTGGCTAAAGCCCACTAAATGTACGCTAAGGTTAATCCCATCGTTAACACTTTAAATGGGCCCAATCCAATAAATGAAACCACCAGGCAATCACTAGATGGACCCCTCAGGCCGCGTTCATACACGCGCAGACAACCGTCACCCAACGGTTATGGTACAACACCTGACGTGTGACAGTAGGAAACACGTAACCAAAATGTTGAGCGAGCTATTAGTTGATAATTAAGCCCAAGCCCGGTTTGTGGGTTTTGCGAATTAGGGCATCAATAAAGTTATACCCACGGGGTTTATGCTCTAACATGGTATCGGAGCAGGTCTGATCCTCAGACTTAGGTGGCTAAGTTGAGCCGCCTCCCCTTATGCCGCCCCGTCAAACTCTAATCGAAAAAAA
>LBNU01036841.1:71326-81994 GCA_014162995.1 Artemisia annua | reverse complement strand
GTGTCGAATCTAGGGTTCTTATTCCCGAGACGACTTTTGTTGGTGTCGAATCTAGGGTTCTTATTCCCGAGACGACTTTTGTTGGTGTCGAATCTAGGGTTCTTATTATCGAGAAGACTGTTTGGGATACTTTGGTTTATCCATCGGATACTTTGATTATCCGTAAACAAAAAATTAGAATAGGGGATACTTTGGGTTATCCCGTTTTATTTTGGTTTATTGTTTTATTTTGCTTTCTTAATTTACTACTCTAGTTCGAGCTTTCACGACTTCGCCGCTCAAACTACGGGGGAGTATTAGTGGATAATTAGGCCAAAGTTCAGTTTGTGGGCTTTGGGAATTAGGGTTTTACCATTATAAATAATGGTCATCAATAAAGTTATACCCACGGGGTTTAATGTTCTAACCGGTTTGTGGGTTTTGGGCCTAATTATCCACTAATACGAGCATGTTATGTACGAACCATATGAGGCCAAGGGAAAGAGGATACCTGTCATTTTTGTCTGCCCATCCGATGATCAATGCGTGGCCTGTCCACAACCATTGGTCAACCACATAGGGTTCTCCCAAAAGCTTTGTTGCCTCCCTATAAATAGAGAGGTGTCACACACAACAAGGGGTTTTTCTTCTTCTTCAACATTTCATACACTTATTCACACACAGTCAACCATTCTTAGTTTGTTTAATTATTACCTCAACTATAGAGAATTGCTCTTCTCACGAGGTCTTTGTCGTTCTTAACGGGAAACCAAACAACACAACCATCCGTACCTGCTCTTAATCATGTTGTATTAAAGAACAAAATTGCCTCTGAGAAACAAAAGGAGGAAGAATAAAATTGATATTAAAGAAATTAGGGCTAAATTTTGAATGAATAAAGTTTAGTACATCTTTTTTACCAATTGATATTCGTAGTAACTTTGCAATACATTAGTATTTAACTAGAACGGTACCCGCGTAATGCGGCGGCGGATACCGTGTGATTATATTTTGTGTTATTTGGTTACATATTTAGTTGTCTTCATGCTTTATAAGTAGAGATATTAGAGATGGTTAAGCCAAATAATTTTAGTTTGAACAACCCACTTCTTAACAAACTTCCTAACAAACTTGCTTCCTAGCAAATTGATTTTGAAATCTTTTCATAATTAGCAAGAAAAAAGTCTGAATTTTAAGCCTTTCTAATTATAGAATAGTCTCAAATGCATTATAATGTAGTATAGATATAGATATGACACGTGGAAAGATAGAATGTCAAGTGGNAAAAAAAAAAACGCGTGTTTTCGCAATGAATCGTGAATAAGGTGGAAACGAGCCGAGCCGAGCCCGAGCCTGCCAGAGCTCGAGCTCGGCTCGTTTATATATATAAAGCTCGAGCTCGATTCGAGCCTCTTATTTTGAGCTCGAGCTCGGCTCGGGCTCGACTAATTCATATGATGTGTTGGGAAAAAAAAGCTCGGCTCGTTAACACAAGGCTCGAGCTCGTTAATAATTTTAAGCTCGATTATAATTTTATGGTCGATCACGGTTAATCGAGAGTAAGAACAAGCAATATCCAAAGTAACCAAAAAAGAAATTAGTAACAAACAACCCACAATCCTAGATCTAAACTAAACAAACCACAACCCATATATCACCAACCATAGATTTGTACTAAACCATATATCCAAACTGAAACAACAAACTGTCCAAAATCCAATATCACGTCTAAAACAAACCTAGATCTAGACACAACCAATAACTCTCACCATCACTCCCCAACTCAAAAATCTAACCTAAACAAACCATAACCCATCTCAGTCTCATAACAATATTCTAATACAAAAAGGAAAGAAACAAGATCTCAGTTTTCTCTAAGTAAAATCACAAGATTTGTTCTTCGAACAAATATATAGAGATATCATCATAGATCTTTTTCAGAAGACAAGCTTCTCATGAATATCCGAAAATTGTTAAAGTAAGAACAAAACAAAAAACTGTTTCATTCTTAACTTTCTTTCGGTTAAAATTAACAAAGACAAGAACACATCACCTACCATAGACCTTTTTCAAGATCTTGAAGATAAAATGAGAAGTTCATCAGTCATTCATGTTTAATTTCGTGGCTAAGAAACAAAAGGAACAATCTTTGTTAGTAGTGGCTGAACTAAAAAGGGATGAATTTTTTTGTGGTGATTCAGATTGCATAAAAAAATAAGTTTACTTTTGTGCTGAATAGGATATTAGCCAAAAGTTATTTATAGATCCAACTTTTACGATAGAACCCATCAAGCAATCTTAGTCGCTCATTTTTCTATCAAAATAAAAAAATAAACTTCCACCCTTTTTTTAAAACTTAAATATTTCGCAAACCGTAAATCGTCAAGCTACAAAAAAAATACCATCGCGACGAGAATTAAATTATCTTTCTATAGACATGCATTGTCATATACTTTCGACGAACTTTTTTTTCGATGAATTTTATTTTTTTCGTGCCGAAAAATCATATATGATTCGTAATAATTATATATGATTCGATTTTAACAAATCTTATATGATTCGATTTTAACAAATCATATATGATTCTTACGTATCATACATGATTTGTAAGAATCATATATGATTCGTAAGAATCGAATCATATATGATTTTTTACGAATCATATATGATTTTTACGAATCATATATGATTCTTTCTGGGCGGAAAATAAAAAAAACAAAAAAAAAAAAAAAATCGTTGAAAAAAAAATCGTCGAAAGTATATAACATGCACATTATAGAAAGATCATTTAATTCTCGTCGCGATGGTATATTAATTTTTTTTTTTTTTGTAGGCTTGAAGATTTACGCGTTTGCAAGATATGGTTGTTTTGAAAAAAAGGGTGAAAAATTAATAATTGGCTGGCTATCGATTGGTTGATAGTTTTATGACATGTATGGGCTTCTGGTCTCCAACTCTAGGATAAGTAATAGGGGGTGGCAACACACCCCTCACGCCATTATCCTTCCTCACTTCCACCCAATCGCCTTATGCCACATCATCCCCTAACATTTTTTCCTTCCCTCACCCAATTTTGGTTGGCAACAACACCCCTCTCAGCGCCCTTTCCCGTCACCCATTTTTTGTTGGCCACATCATCCCAACGTTCCTTTTTGTTCTCAACGTCAATTTTTCTTTCTCTCTCGTTCGGTAAACTTTCACGCTCGGGGCCCCTCACCGTGCCTCAACGCGCAAGCATGGCGCCGGTGTTTCCCGCACGGGGTGGTGCCTTACCGTGCCCACAAGCCGCACCCATTGCCAACCTCCCTTATACTAGTAGAGATGAGTTGAGATCCATGAAAACCCATACATGGCCATAGAACCTATCAACCAAATCATAGCCCACTCATTTATATTTTTCCACATTTTTTTTCAAAACAACTATCTGCAACGGAAATCTTCAAGCTACAAAAAAAAACCATCGCGACGAGAATTAAATGATCTTTCTATAGATATGCATTGTTAATACTTTCGACAAGAATTTTTTTTTTCGACGAATTTTTTTTATTTTTTTTTTTTTTTTTTTTTTTTTTTTTTTTTTTTTTTTTTTTTTTTTTTTTTTTTTTTTTTTTTTTTTTTTTTTTTTTTTTTTTTTTTTTTTTTTTTTTTTTTTTTTTTTTTTTTTTTTTTTTTTTTTTTTTTTTTTTTTTTTTTTTTTTTTTTTTTTTTTTTTTTTTTTTTATTTTTTTTTTTTTTTTTTTTTTTTTTTTTTTTTTTTTTTTTTTTTTTTTTTTTTTTTTTTTTTTTTTTTTTTTTTTTTTTTTTTTTTTTTTTTTTTTTTTTTTTTTTTTTTTTTTTTTTTTTTTTTTTTTTTTTTTTTTTTTTTTAATTTCCGCCCAGAAAAAATCATATATGATTCGTAAAAATCATATATGATTCGTAAAAAATCATATATGATTCGTTAAAATCGAATCATATATGATTCTTACGAATCATATATGATTTTTCTGGGCGAAAAAAATAAAGTTCATCGAAAAAAAAGTTCGTCGAAAGTATATAACAATGCATGTCTATAGAAAGATAATTTAATTCTCGTCGCGATGGTATTTTTTTTGTAGCTTGACGATTTACGGTTTGCGAAATATTTAAGTTTTAAAGAAATGGTGGAAGTTTATTTTTTTATTTTGATAAAAGAAAAATGAGTGACTAAGATTGCTTGATGGGTTATATGGTAAAAATTGGATCTATAAAGAACTTTTGGCAGTAGAGAATAGATAAAATAAAAAGGGATGATTTTTTTTATTATTTATTTATTTATTTATTTATTTTATCTAGATCTGCGCTTTTGTTTTGTGAGAAAAGAAACAAGTGTGGCTACATGTTTTACATAAGGATAAAGTTACAAATTCAAGAAAAGGAAGTGAGTTAAAGGATAAAGTTATTTGTAGGGCTCGTTTAGGGCTCACGAGCCTACTCGATCTTTTTGTATAGAGCTCGAGCTCGAGCTCGATTATTAAATGAGCCTAAACTTAGGCTCGAGCTCGTTTATGCTCGGCTCGTTCGAGCTTTTTACCGATCCGATCCTGAGCTTTTCACGAACGGCTCGGCTTGTTTCTACCCCTAATCGTGATAAATTGCAATCTTACCTGATCTTATCGGCGTGTTGAGAATGATAATACCACACCTGCCCGAAAGTTTCAGAATTGAGCGAAATGAATGTTGAAATGCAGAGAATTTAACGAGCAATTTTGTAAACTAATTTCAAGAATTTTTGTTAGAAATTGAGGAAGAAATTTCCAAAATAAAGACGAAAAGGAATAAAAATTGTATAAAGTGTAAAATGTTAAGAATAATTAACCACATGGGTTGCCTCAGTGGTTTGGATTTGGTCTCCTAAGTGGTTAAAGTACCTGGAGGTCCCAGGTTCAAACCTTGAGGAGAAAATTAATCCCTATGTGGCCACGGAAGTTCACTTGCGATGACTCCGGACTATTCGAAAGGGTAGTCGCCATTGGATTAGTTGGCTCGTAATGTCGAATCGGAATCCAGGTTAAAAAGAAAAAAGAATTGATATAGATAGTTCACAAAAATGTTTAAGTCAAGTTGAAAATAAGTGACACTTTTACTTGCAGAAACGCAAATTTCTCAAAGTAAATGAAATGAAACTAGAGTAAATAGTTAGCAACCATGTGTAGTTTCATTGTGGCCGGGCCCAGGTGTGACCTGTTTATTTTATTAATTTTATAAAACGTGAATATTGCTTTCAGTGACCCAATTGAAAGCATAAATAAAAGGAGTGGGTAGCACATCTTCTTTAGCAATAATTCTTCTATTCCAATGACATCTTGTTCTAGCTACTGCTTTGTGATTTTATTGGTGTTATGTAGAGGTTATACTAGTAATACGCTGTATGCTAATGCATGTTTTACGTCCATCATCAGCTTCGGTGACTCTCTTGCTGACACTGGTAACTTAAAACAAATAGCTTCCGAAACCGACAAAGTAATCTCGTATTTTTTGCCTCCTTATGGAGAAACCTTCTTTCACCAACCTACTGGTCGCTGCTCAGATGGACGACTCATTATCGATTTACTAGGTAGCTCCTTTCTTTTTGTGTCTAATTTTCTGATGTTGTAGAAATATGATACTACTACGTAATTTCTTAGCAGCAGGCGGAACCAGGACTATAAGTGACCATGTTCATAATTTTTTACCATAGTACAATAGAGTTTAGAAAAATCCATATGGTTCACGGGACATGGGAACCCTTGGTCCGCCCTAGTTTCCTAGTAGTACACATCCTTTGCTAATGACTTTAGGTTCTTTCTTGGTTTTTTAAAGCGGAGAGTCTTGGGTTGCCATTGATACCGCCATTTGTGAGGAGTGACGATGTGGTGGAGTTGGGACAAGGAGTAAATTATGCGGTAGCGGGTGCTACAGCATTGGATTCACCATTTCTTGAAGCAAAAGGGGTTTATAATTCTATGACAAATGCATCTTTAAGAGTTCAGTTGGCATGGTTTAAACAATCCTTACCTTCACTTTGTGGCGAAATTAGAGGTAACTAGGTGTGTGCGTGTGTATTTGATTATACGAATATACATTATAAAAAAAAAAAAAGGAAAATTTATATAGTTTGCAACGGCATTGATTGGCTATCGTTGTTGTCAGATTGTAAACACTTAATTGGGAGTTCTTTGATCTTAATGGGAGAGATTGGAGGAAACGATTACAATGTACCATTTTTTGCTGGAAAGTCCATTGATGAGGTTGAATCATATGTTCCTCTTGTTATTGACACAATCATCTCAGCAATCAATGTAAGAACTATCAAGTTGGTAAAATATTTATATATAATACGCTTTAAACAATGCGTAGTGTATGATTTTTCGAAATATTAAGTACAGGAATTAATTGAGATGGGGGCTCGAACACTAGTTGTTCCAGGGAACCTTCCAATTGGATGCACCTCGGCGTATTTGGCACTATTTGGCTCTCAGAAGGAGAAATATGATCCCACAACGGATTGCCTCATTCGCTATAATGAGATTGCTGAATATCACAATGAATTGTTGCAAACGGAATTAATGATGATACAAGAGCTTCATCCTAATGTGATCATCATTTATGCGGACTACTACAATGCTGTCATGCAAATCTACCGTTCTCCTCACAAATTTGGTAAATAACGAGTTATAGTATAAATCATTAAGTCACAACCACTTTTTGGCATTGCAAAAGGATCTCATATACTTTGGATGGAATTCTCACTGAGTTGTAGGTTTCACAAATGGAGCTTTGAAGGCGTGTTGCGGAGGTGGCGGGCCATTTAACTACAACTCGTCAATGAAATGTGGATTGGCATATGCGACTGTGTGTGATCAACCAGATACTTATGTTAACTGGGATGGGGTGCATTTGACGGAAGCAGCGTACAAACATATTTTCAAGGGTTTATTTCAAGGGCCATATACTACACCCCAGTTTAATTCCTTGTGTCCTACATCAACATCATCTACAGGTGAGAGGCAGAATATCGAGCTCAATGTAAGAAATTCAAGATTGGATATATAGGATACGTAACTAGCATAACAATGGAAAAGAGTTGGGAGAGGCGGTAAAATGGTAATTTTTTTTGTTTTACGCATATATGAGATCATTGTTGTATATTTAATGAAAATCAGTTATTATTCTTATGTACACAGCTTCCTAGCTGTGTATTTAAGTTTATGCATTTTTAGCAAAAAATAAGAAACTAAGGGGGTGTTTGGTTTGGTGTATTTGGATAGTTTTAAATGGTTTTGAATTTAAAGTTCTGCCCTATAATTGGTTTTGTACATCAGCCAAACTAAATGTTCTATTTTGTCTGTGTATATGAAACAACTAGGCTCCAAATGTTTTTATCTACTAAGATCGTCTGATGGAACTCTTATGTTTAATTTGATCTCACAAACAGATGGACGCTAAGGTTCTTATCGCTCTGTATTTAGGGTATTTTTTTAAGGCTATATGATTTAGTTCTGTACAAATAAAAAGATGCATTGAATATGAGATCTTGTGTGCACAATTCCTTAATGGAAAATGAGCAACTTGGGTGGATAAGGTATCCATTGAGCTTTTACAGAGTGTTTGGTACAAAGAAATGAGATCAGATAAATCACACTAGTCCTATATCCAGTGTTTGGTAAAATAAAAAAGGCGGAGAATCCAAATTTCTCGTGACAATGCCTCTTTAGTAAATTGATCCATCCGTTTTTGAGAGAAACTGGAATTCTTTTAAACATTTCTCCATGAAATTATGAAACTTGTCTATTCTTCCCCACAAAATTTAGAGGTTTATAATCTACCTATTAAAATGAAATACTTGTGGTTCGTTTTGATGCAAAATAACTGTTACAAATTGCTTATTACTATTACTATTACTATTACTATTACTACAGTATTAGTATTACTATTACTATTACTACAGTATTAGTATTAGTATTACTATTACTATTACTATTACTATTATTATTTTATTATTATTATTTTTTTTCTGTAGTATCATACTAAAATCGTGTATGTTTCGATAGACCTTAGAAACCATGATAATAAGTAGATGGATATTTTTACAAATTGTTAAGTGTCATTGTTTTCTTGAAAACATACAGTTTTCTTGAAAATTCCATATTAAGTGTTTTGGATTAGTTTTAGAAAAGAATTGGACATACTAAAATCAGGCCCATGCTGACACACGGCCTAAGGAAGCATGAAGTGTTTTTTTTTTTTTTTTTTTTTTTTTTTTTTTTTTTTTTTTTTTTTTTTTTTTTTTTTTTTTTTTTTTTTTTTTTTTTTTTTTTTTTTTTTTTTTTATTATTTTTATATTTTAATTATTAGTTTTATTATTATTTTATTAATCTCATTATGACTTCAGAAGAGATTCTTTCTCGATCAATAATAGTGGAACTGAAGGCACTACAATAAAGATATAGTTCTATTCAAATCACCCACAAAGACAGACATTCAGAAAGGTTCTCTAGATACTTAATCGCTCTGTTCTTATGGGGAGGAATAGTATGGGAAGGGAGCGAGACCATGCTCGTATCTTACACGTCAAAGCTGTATCGTTGACTTCTTTTGTGAATTTTGTTATCTTTAGAGAAATTATTTTCGTGCAGATGAAATGTCATTGTCATGAACAAAATGGCGTTACAGATCATGACAACACAACATCTATAATAATGTTATGTTGAAATTTACAATGTTGACTAGTTGCAGTGGAAGTAAAGTAAGATATTCTGATGCTGATTTATCAACCAAAACATAACAATGACATGATATTATATGAGGTAAAATCATTAGCTCCTCCAGTTAAGAAACCGCAGGTCGAAATAATTGGATAAGGCTCTGCTTTTGTGCACGGTTTTATGCCTATCGGCCCTCAACTTACTCTGTACAGTAATCCTGTTGAAAATTTCACTTGGACCCGTTATTCTCAAATCCGGTTTGGGTAATAAAAACATTTCACAGTTAACACTGGTTCTAGTTTGTATGCTTGATTTTTTTTATTTTTTTTCCTGGTAAATTTTGATTAAAAATGAATCAAGCTTTGTTATAGAAACTGAATCAAGTCATGATTCATGGAAGGAAATCAAACTTGTTCATAGGTAAGGCTGTTAAACTGTATTCAACTTTAAATATCTAGTCTTCGTACTTAATTTTCGAAACTAAAACCTCACAGAAATGATTCATTTTATTGTTCTAACGAAAGTCAAATCAAAACTAAATCTGGATAGTTCGATACATGCAATCCCACAAATATCTGACATATCATCATTTCCTACTTAAAATAGTGTGAAAGACAGTCTTTAAACAATACCGAACACACTTGTAACTTTGATTCTACTTTACAAGTTTTGTAAGTGATACATACTCCTCAACTACTCTGAGACACATTTGCAGGCACAAATATTATTTTTCACTCTAAGAAAGTGACACAAAGCAACATCTAAAATGATAAACATATAAGATAACAAATAAACTAAAAAATAAAATAGGAGTATTACAAACTAATTCATACCATTTCCCACAATCAAACCACCAAATTATAAACACCCAAAATAAAAACATAGGGAAAAAAAATGCTAAAACCTTAATAACTTACAAAAGTATAACAAATTAACAAGGAATCTTGGATGTGAACCATTCCATGACATGAATAGGAGCCTTGATGAGCTCAATTGCAATCTCAACTATCACCGTAACGCACAAACAGCACGGACATATGCATGTCAGCAACAATCTGTCACAATTCATCAGACACACGTGGCACACAATCAGAAATTGAGATTCAATGTCAACGAACAGAGTACATAAATGTATACTGGTCGGATTCAAAGCGAATCAGATTGAAGCATTAAAGCGAAAAAGAGTTTATCACACAGAATCAGAAATCGATCTTCAATGTCAATAAAAAAAGGAATTAAGTAAATAATAGAATTCACAGTGATGCGTTTTAGAGGGTGTTTGGGATTGCTTATTTTTCCTGCTTAGCTGCTTACTTTCAAGCAGTTCGAAGGGTTTTGTCAATCTGAACAGCTTAACCTTATCTGGCTTATATTGAGGTAAAAAAGCACATCGGGACATCCTTTTTTCAAAGTGCTTATTCAGTTATTTGTTACGGAACTAGATTTCCCTTTTTTACCCTTATGTCAAACCGAAAACCCATTGGAGCATATTTGCAGCCCCAAACATTATATTCTACTCTTTAAGAAATAAAGCTAACATAAACGTAAAATAATCAAATCCAAACACTATAAGCTACTCAGTCCGTCCCAAATAAATGTGCACGTTGGTAGTTGCACACAGTTTTATTCATTTGTTAACCAATCAAATATCTTCTTTTCTTCTCTAGAAAATGTTTTAGTTGGTTGTAATTTGAAAGTGGACACTTAATTTAAGACAAACGGAGTATAACTTATTGGATTATCATATATAAAGGACCTATTAGAATAAGCTTATCCGAGAAGTGCTTAAAAGCTTATTAAAGCGCATGAAACAACTTTTTATTAAAGCCCCTAAGAAATTAGCTTAAATCATTTACAGTACAACCTTTGAACCTGTTTAATAAAATCTATACTGTCCAAAAAAAAAAAAAAAAAAAAAAAAAAAAAAAAAAAAAAAAAAAAAAAAAAAAAAAAAAAAAAAAAAAAAAAAAAAAAAAAAAAAAAA
>LBNU01036841.1:34245-46652 GCA_014162995.1 Artemisia annua | reverse complement strand
TTTGGGATTAGAGAGATCCAACTTTTAGAACACCCGTTTACGGGAAAACACCAACTCATGTTTTCTAACTCTTGCCTCTAGCCAAGGCTTTTCTAAACTTAGGGATCTTATATATTTCACGTAACATCACGTGAAAGCATCCATATGCTCATATCATGTACTTACGTCTTCTCTAATCACGTAACGGGTTTACTCCCTTATTGGTCAAACTAAATCAAAGGTCACTTTGCGTAAACGCATCCTTTCCCGCATGGGATATGCTTTACATCAAGGCAAAGCACTTGGCTTGTTTGTACCAAGGTGTTAGTTGAGAACGTCGAGTCGTGGAAAGTCACGAGTTATGAGATTATGGATTCTCGACATTGAGTTACTTGAGATTATAAGTAATCTTTGATTTTATCAACTTATAATCACAATTGTCTAAACCCTTTTCTTTCTTAATGACAATTGGATTATTTCTTAATCTCCTCTTAATCACAATTTATATAACCAAATCTTATCCCCAACACTTTCTTAATATTCCCTTACACCCTTCTTACAAAAGTGTACCTTTGCCTCTTCACAAACTCCCACAGAATATTATCTTTTACAATATTCCCTTCACTTTATACATTCCCCATATACACTTTTCTACACACACACACATACACACACCTTTACATTCAAAATACACACACTTCACTCACATACCCTTCTTCACACACACAAGGCTCCCCATCTAATCATATCCAACTAACTTATTCCTTAAACTTCTAACAACTTTATTTTCAAAATACACACACTACTCTCACAACCATCTCTTCTCTGCACACACTAGCCAACTCACCCTTAGGCTCCCATCACATCATCTTTTATATTCCTTACACACATCTCATCAAATCTTATATTCCCTTACACATACAACTCACCCTTACACACATCCCATCCTTCCAACATATATTCCCTTACACACTTACACACTCTTAATCCTAACCATCCATTTCAAACAAACACATCTCAACCATCCATTTCTCCTTCCTCCCCAAGAAATGGAATATTCTCTAGCATATTCCTCTCTTAACCCAACCATGGTTCATTTCTAACCCAACTATGGTTAGTTCTCTATACACCCATTTCTCACCCAACCATGGTTAACTCTTAACCTCACCAAGGATGGAACATTCCCTTGGATATACCCTTTAACCTAACCATGGTTCACTTTCTATCCTAACCATGGTTTATTCTCTACACACTTCTTTCTCACCCAACCATGGTTACTTTCCTTACTCAACCATGTTATCTCTTAACTCTTAACCAACATCTATCCTTTCTCTCCAAGTTGAATATATCCTTGGAATATTCCCTTCTTAACTTAACCATGCTTTCTCTTCTAACCCAACCATGGTTTGTTCTAACCCAACTTCTCTCATACACTTCCTTTCCAAGTAAAGGAATATCCCATGGCATATTCTTTCTCTCTTTCCTATGCCATGTGAGGAATACCCAAACTACACCTACCTAATTATCCTTTCTACTCTTCTCTCTTTGATTATTGGTTTTACTTAAACACTTCACAAAATACTTTTTACAAATTGGCTATTTGAGTTGGTAAACCTTAGATTGATTAATGATAAGGTTTAGTGTGTGAAGTACAATTGGGGGTTTAGCAAGGGTAGGTATTTACAAGACCAACACTCAACACTTGGAAAAAATGTACAGACCCTCTGGCACGTCACCCACGCGTTGACGTGTGGGCAACGCGCCGGGCTCGGTAAATTTTTCCCAAGTTTGGGTCTTGGCCTATAAATATCCCCTTGCCTCTCGTATTCCTCACCCCTTCCCATTATTCTTTCTCTCTACATTCTTTCTCTCTAATCTCTCTAATTCTATCTTGTGTTCTTAGTTAAACACACTAACATCTTTGAAAGAACACATCTCCATGCAAGGGAAGAATCTCAAGAACTTAATCCACTCTTGTGATTGTGTCGAGGGTCTTCTTCTTATACCCTTTCTATTACAATCGAGTCTCTAGGTTAGGTTAGGACTTGATTGAACAAACATTCATTCTATCATTCAATTGTTTGTAAGGGAAGTCTTGTGTCTTGGTGACCAAGCCTAGATCATTGGGGATCTAGTTGGCGTTTGATACTTCCGGTGGGAAGTTTTGGTAGTGGTCTTGGTGACCCTTAGGTGAAGTCGAATTGCGAGATTCTTTTGGGTGGTTTCCGAGGGTGGAATACCGTGGGAGTAACTCCTTCTTTGTGAGCATCGATATTAGGGAATATCGGTGGAGTGAATTGTAACGGTTTGTAGTCCACCGAAAGGATTATACTAGTGAATAGTATCGTGCCGTGGATTCGCAACTGGACGTACGGATGATATAAACCCCCTTCCCGAACCAATATATATNGTGGGAAGTTTTGGTAGTGGTCTTGGTGACCCTTAGGTGAAGTCGAATTGCGAGATTCTTTTGGGTGGTTTCCGAGGGTGGAATACCGTGGGAGTAACTCCTTCTTTGTGAGCATCGATATTAGGGAATATCGGTGGAGTGAATTGTAACGGTTTGTAGTCCACCGAAAGGATTATACTAGTGAATAGTATCGTGCCGTGGATTCGCAACTGGACGTACGGATGATATAAACCCCCTTCCCGAACCAATATATATCGTGGTGTCTCTTTACATGCTTTATATACATTGGTTGTGATTGTGGTTGTTGGATTTTTTGTACAACCACTTGTTGATCTTTGAGGCTGGAAGTCGTTAAACTTCGAAGAAGCTGAAAAGACCGTATTCACCCACCTCTACGGTTCTACACACTGTATTTATGGACCTAATGAACCGAGTGTGCAAATCCTACTTGGACAAGTTTGTGATTGTATTCATCGATGATATTATTATCTACTCCTGAAGTAAAGAAGAGCATGCTAAACACCTGAGAACCATACTAAAACTGCTCAAAGAGGAGAAATTGTACGCCAAATTTTCCAATTGTGATTTTTGGATTGAGAAAGTACAATTTCTTGGGCATGTGATTGATAGTAAAGGTATTCACGTGGATCCCGCCAAGGTCGAAGCTGTTAAAAATTGGACGTCCCCCACCAGCCCTACCGAGATACGTTAATTTTTAGGTCTTGCCGGATACTATCGACGATTCATTGAAGGTTTCTCTAAGATTGCTAAGCCATTGACTGAGTTAACCCAAAAGAAGAAGAAGTTTGACTGGGGACAAGAGCAAGAATCGGCATTTCAGTTCTTGAAGAAGAAACTTTGCGAAGCCCCGATATTAGCATTACCCGAAGGAAGTGAAGACTTCATGGTGTATTGCGACACATCAATTCAAGGTTTAGGAGCCGTATTGATGCAGAGATTCAAAGTGATAGCTTATGCTTCCCGACAACTCAAACCTCATGAGGAAAACTACACCAACCATGATCTGGAATTAGGAGCGGTAGTATTCGCTCTTAATTTATGGAGGCATTACCTGTATGGTACTAAATGTACGGTTTTCACCGATCACAAGAGTCTCCAGCATATTTTAGATCAAAAGGAGTTGAACATGAGGCAACGTCGTTGGTTAGAGTTGCTGAGTGATTATGATTGCGAGATTCGTTACCACCCTGGGAAAGCAAATGTTGTAGCAGATGCTTTGAGTAGAAAGGAACGAATTAAACCCCTTAGAGTCAGATCTTTGGGAATGACAATTAGATCGCCTCTACCGTCTCAAATCCTTGAAGTTCAAGCTGAAGCACATAAGGAAGAGAATAGACCGAATGAAAATATTTATGGCATGCCTGAGAGCAAGAATGGATTTATAAAGAAACCAGATGGAAGACTGTGTTTCAAGGACAGAAGTTGGGTTCCACTGTATGGAGGAATACGTAACCTAATCATGCATGAATCCCATAAATCAAAGTATTCAATCCATCCTGGTTCAGACAAGATGTACCAGGATCTCAAAAAGTTGTATTGGTAGCCAAACATGAAAGCTGACATTACAGAGTATGTCGGAAAATGTTTGACATGCTCAAGAGTAAAGGTTGAACATCAAAAACCATCCGATTTATTTATTCAACCAGAGCTACCAATGTGGAAATGGGAAAGGATCACAATGGATTTTATTACAAAACTACCTAAGACATCGAGTGGATTCGACACTATATGGGTCATCGTTGATCGTCTCACAAAATCAGCACATTTCTTACCAATCAAAGAAACTGATGACATGAGCACTCTTGCCCGTTTATATCTGAAGGAGATAATTACACGACATGGAGTGCCGATCTCTATCATCTCCGACCGAGACAGCCGTTTCACGTCTAACTTTTGGCAATCTTTACAGAAAGCCTTGGGAACTAAGTTAGATATGAGCACCGCTTACCATCCACATACTGATGGTCAAAGTGAGAGGACTATCCAAACCCTAGAGGACATGCTTCGAGCATGCATAATCGATTTTGGAAAAGGTTGGGATAAACACCTACCGTTAGCCGAATTCTCTTATAACAACAGTTACCACGCAAGTATCAAGGCTGCACCGTTCAAAGCACTATATGGTCGAAAGTGTCGATCACCAGTTTGTTGGGCCGAGATTGGAGATGTTCAAATCTCAAGACTCGAATTGATTCACGAGACCACTGAGAAAATAGTGCAAATCAGAAAACGATTGCAAGCCGCCCGAGACCGGCAAAAGAGTTATGCCGACGTGAGAAGGAAACAAATGGAATTCCAAATCGGAGACAGAGTGATGCTTAAAGTATCACCTTGGAAAGGGATGATTAGATTTTGAAAGCGTGGAAAGTTAAATCCATGATNTGCAAATCAGAAAACGATTGCAAGCCGCCCGAGACCGGCAAAAGAGTTATGCCGACGTGAGAAGGAAACAAATGGAATTCCAAATCGGAGACAGAGTGATGCTTAAAGTATCACCTTGGAAAGGGATGATTAGATTTTGAAAGCGTGGAAAGTTAAATCCATGATACGTTGGACCATTCAAGATCCTTAAGAGGATTGGTCCGATGGCATACAAACTTGAACTACCCAAAGAACTCAGTAGAGTACATGACACCTTCCATGTATCGAACTTGAAAAAGTGCTTATCGGATGAAACTCTTGTCATCCCATTAAAGGAAATCCGAATCGACGATAAGTTGAACTTTATTGAGGAACCCGTCGAGATTATGGATAGAGAAGTCAAGCGACTTAAGCAAAGCCGCATTCCTATTGTCAAAGTTAGATGGAACTCTAGAAGAGGACCTGAATTCACCTAGGAGCGCGAGGATCAAATTCGTGCCAAATATCCACACCTATTCGACAAATCAACCCCAAACACCGATTCAACTCTGGATTTCGGGACGAATCCAATATAACGTGTGGGTACTGTAATACCTCGTAATTTTCCCATGTCACTAATTAATGCTAAACAACGATCAATTTTAATCAAATGATAACAAAGCCATTTTTGCGGGCTAATTTTTTTTTAAATGTCACCTATATCACCGTTAGTCACCATTTGAATGTCACCCGTATCACCGTTAGTCACCATTTGAATGTCACCCGTATCACCCTAGTCACTTTTGAATATCACCCGATGTATGAATTTAACACCCGGTATCACCTTTAGTCACTCTTGGGCATCACCCAACGAGGTTTATACGAATGACTCCCACTTGCGAAGCGACACCTAAATATAACACCGCGACACGTGAATATATATATTTATAACTATGCTATGCGATATATATAAGTATATATATTAATATCACCAACAAATTCCCGTAATTATTACTGGGCCGACACCGACACGTTATTACCCAAACACTAGCCCACTTATATGTTTATCTTTCTTTTTCCTTCGGACTGGGCCTCGACACACTCACCAAGCCCATTGAATTTCTTCCCTTCCTTTTTGTCTTGGGCCGTATACCACCAAAGCCCACCAGGCTTGTTCTTTTCTTTTCTCGTTTGGGCCGCTGCCATCACCAAGCCCACACCACAACTAAGTTTGCAAAACCTTCGCATATTATTTTTCTTCATTTTGTGCCCTTTACTCGATTCGAACTCAGCACCGAAACATAACTCAAGTTTGAGATTCATTTTCTTTTCTTTTGTCCCTTGTTCGACACCCCAGCAAACACAAACGCTCTATATTTTTCACTTTCCTTTTTCTTTTGGTTCGACTCGACTCCAAGTCATCCAACACCTTATACCCTCTTTTCTTTCCTTGTCTTCCCTACTCGACGCCACTGGAACCAAAACCAACAAGTCCAACTTTTCTTTCTTGCCTCCCATGATTCGACAACACCCCACAACCTTTTCCTTTCTCCTTGCGTACAAGAAACCCCAAACCCCCTCCAAGACCAAAGCCACCTAGTACNCTCTATATTTTTCACTTTCCTTTTTCTTTTGGTTCGACTCGACTCCAAGTCATCCAACACCTTATACCCTCTTTTCTTTCCTTGTCTTCCCTACTCGACGCCACTGGAACCAAAACCAACAAGTCCAACTTTTCTTTCTTGCCTCCCATGATTCGACAACACCCCACAACCTTTTCCTTTCTCCTTGCGTACAAGAAACCCCAAACCCCCTCCAAGACCAAAGCCACCTAGTACTAATCTACACTTAAACAAATACCACTGGTACAAAAGTTGTATTTCGTCACACATGGTCGATTTTGAACTGTCACACTGTAACATATTTACGTGACTAAATGTAAGAGAATAAAATAAACAGCCACACTCGATCCGACTTGTGTGACCATTTCGGAAGATATATGTCACACATTTGTGTATTTATGTGACTAGAGGGTAACTGGTAAATATTTTTCGATTATTTAGTCACTTTTAATTCGGGACGTGTTACAAATACAAATCAGCTTTAAACATTAGTCACACTATAGATATACATATGTGACAAATATATGTCACACAATTGAAGAGTGTGACCAAAATGGATATATGATCACATGAAGTAATTGTGTATGTGGCTAAATTATATAGTCAAGTTTGTCACACATTATTTAAACGTGACTGCTATTCTTTGCTGAATATTTAGCCACATATGAATTTGAAATGTGTGACAACTGAAAAGTAAGTTTGAAGCGTTAGTCACGATATGCATTTACAAGTGACAAATATATGTCACACACTTGAAGAGTGTGACCAAATGTCATATATGGTCACACTAAACCATAGACATACATGATTAAGTGTAACCAAAATTCGATACATATGGTCACGTAAGTTAATATGCGTGTCTAAAGTCTAGTGTGTGTTTGCTTGCCACAACCTAATGTGTATAGTCACATTTAATTGTAGCACGATCATGTGACTATAGGCTTTGCAATAGTCACACCATATCACAAATGTGTATCTAAATTATGTTTATTGCCACATTATAAGGGTATTATATGTGACCAATACATTCAAAATAGTCACATTGTGAAATATTTATGTGACTATTATTTATAGCAAAATGTGAACTCAGTTATCATTAACCTTGATATTAGTCACATTGAGTGTTTGTGTGACTAAATTCAAGATGTTATATATGGTCACATGAAGTATTTATTTAGGTGTCTAAATCATAGAGTCATATTTTGTCACACATTATTTAAGTGTAGTCACAATTCGATACATATGGTCACACATTTCTGATAACTTATGTAATTTTGAGGGGTTAGATGTTGTGATCATTGTTCATATGTTATGACTTGTGTTTTCTTTGTTTCTAGACTAACATTTTGCAGGAAAGGCAAAGAAAAAGCTGTTTGGATTGGAATTTGGGTGAATGCTAGTAAGTCAGAACTTAATACTGCTTGGCATAACTTAATGCTGCTAGGCATAAATTAATGTTGCTAGGCATAAATCAAGCTTAATGAATAGATGAAAGATAGTGTTTGTCACACAGAAACCGCTAACAACATAGCACATGCCCTCTTGAAGTACTTCATCGTATTTGTGCATATCACTCTTCCTAATGATGCATTGAATGCGGTTTGCCTAGTGGAAACTGAGTATTGCAAAAACATAATACATAACAATAGAAATATTAAAACGTTTTTATGGACCTTTTTTGCAACAAAATCCCTAAATATTAAAACGTTTTAGGGACCGTCTTTGCAACAAAATCCCTAAATATTAAAACGTTGACATTGTGAGTCTTGGGAAACGTTGTGACTGTTAAGTTACTTATTGTAAACCGGTGTATATGTAAAAAAGTTATTGTAAACTGTTGTGACACTTAAATACTTAATTGTAAGCCGTTGTGACACTTAAACGTTCTGACATTGCGACTCTTGTGTGCCTATAAATACAAAGGAATTACAACCAACTTCTTTCATCTTTTCATTACGTATTCAATTTTTGTTTGGAACTGCAATGGCTTCATCATCTTCAAATCCTGCTTCAAAGAAAACAAAACATTCAAGGGATACTTCTCCTCCTCCTCCTTCAAGGGATACTTCTCCTCCTCCTCCAATGACAGAAAAATATAAAATCCACGGCCTAACCCAAAAGTGCTGGGACAAATGCCATTCTAGAGGCCTATTTGGTACTGAACAACGGTTGGTTGAAATTTACAACGACCGAATCAAGCGGTTGGAAGCACATAACAAGAAAGACCAAGAGACCATACTGGCGCATCAGAACAAAGTTGATCTTCGGAATCAAGAAATAGAAGAAATCCGTGGAAACATTGTTGATATTTACAAAGGCATTCAAAAAAGTTTGTATAATTTTCATTGAATTTAGCCTGATGTAAGATGATCATATGAATCATTATTATGTTATTTTAATGTTTTAATCATTCAGTATGAACCACTATGTTACCATTAATGTTTCTGTATAATTGTTAGTTACATCGGTGTTTGGGTATGTTAACGTACACAGTTAATGCTGCTAGTAGATAGTTTACATTGGCTAGCACCTTTAGTGTTGAGGGACGTTTTAGGGATCTTTTTTGCAACAAACTCCCTATATAATAAATGGAGGAACCAGACCCTTAAATCCCCTCACCAAACTTATTTATTACTAAATTGAACTTTCAAAACCATGGTGAAAAAAGGTTACTCTAATTAATTATGTTATGTTGCTTTGTTTTCAAAGAAAACTTATGTTATGTTTCTTTGTTAATCAAGTTATCGATTACTGTATGATCAAGTTATCTTTTTGTTGATTAATTATGTTATGTTGCTTTGTTGACTATGTTATGTGTAACAACCCACAAAATCTCATCACTATCATTCCCATTACAAATACCTATAGTAGGTATTTCACAGGTACATTTTTGCTTTTTATGTGCATTCATTACTTGCATAACTCTCTAGACCTGCTCACGTATCCACACAAGCCAAATAACTCAACACACACATCCTATAAACCTCTGGTATGTCAAGCATAAGATCACAACAACACCATAATTAGTAATCTACCAATCTAACACACTAAACTTATCACAAAACCCTAATAAAACCCTAATTAGGCCTATGTGTTTACAAAACCCTAATTGCTTATATGAACTAGTTTGAAAGTGTTCAAGGCTTAAGTATGAGTTACCTTAGGAACATTAGGATACCTTAGGACCCTTAGAAACTAGTACAACCCATAGAACTTAGGTACAAGTCCCTTAGGCACAAAACCATAACTAGGTTATAACTTCCCGAAAACTAGGTCAAACCTTCCTAAATCTTTACCATAAGCTACCACCACTTAGTATAAACCTCTTAGGACTTAGTAATAGTCACTAGACACTCATAGGACCCTAACCTAGGCACTAAACCCTAGGAAAAACCCTAATCTCTCCCTAAGTAAAACTAGAACAAAACTAAGACCTAAACCTAGAAATAACCTACCATAAGCTAGCAACCACCCTACCACCACCCCTTAGCAGCTTATCCACCTACTTGTCACCCCTAAGCACCCAACCACACACCTCCAAATCACCTTACAAGTAGGTGCATCACCTACTTGACTAAAACCGCCTCTACGGCTCAATATCCACCACACACCACCCCTAATCTGCCTCTACAGCCCCCTACCTACTCCATAGCCTTTCCTAGTCACCCTCCACCTGTCCTTACCTTGGTCCCCACGTTACTTGGCCACCACACCAAGTTTACTTAGCCATAAGGGCTAACGAGCCCTATATATACCCTCGTATACACTCCCATTTGAAACGACACCTTCACCTCTCTCCACCTCTTATATTCTGGTCCTAAGGGTAGTATTAGAAACCTAGTAACCTTAGAAGTCGAGTACCATAGACCTAAGACCTTGTCGAGTTGTAGTTTTGACCTAGAAACCCTAGAACCCCCACGTTAACCATAATCTGACCTAGGTAAGCCTCCAATTTGATTCTAATGACCATAGTACTGACCTAGGACTCCTAGGATATGCCTTAGAACCTTTAGGTAAGCCTTGACCATTTTCATTTAGGACTTTTTATTTTAAAACCCTAATTTTAGATAAATAAATGTTTACATGCTAAATTGCCTCATTATGTGATATAATCTGATTTAGGAGACTTAGTTAAGTATATATTAACTAAACATAATCTAGAAAACTTAATTATCCCATCAAAATATAATTTGTATGGAAAAAGGACTAGTTTTGCAATAGTTTTCATGCATAGGGGTATATATGGTAACTTTCTAAAAATATTAAGTTTAGGGACTATTTTTGACATTTCTTAAAAGTTATAAGTATAAGGACCCTTTTTGCAAAGTTCTAAAACCTTAGGATAGAAACTAAAATAAGTTATAAACATATAAGGACTAGTTTTGCAAATATTAGAAAGTTAAGGGTATAAATAGTAAATCTTAAAAAGTTATAAGTCCAAGAGTCATTTATGCCATTTTCCTAAAATATAGAAGTATAGGGGCTAATTGTGTAAAGTCTAGGAACTTATATGCCTAAATATTATAAGTTTATAAGTCTAGGGTAGATTTTGTAAATATATAAACTATAACGGTATAAAATGAAATATTTGCTTAATAAATAAAAGTGCTATCTTTTTATGTAATGTGTCACAATAGTAGGGAGCTTCATACGAGGAGTATCATGTGGATATTTCGTTTTGACGAGTTTGCTGGGTTTACGATTTAAAGTGCTCTGGCTCCTCAAACGATTATTGCATATACTTCTGAGTTGTGATGGCCCGAACAGTGATACATTATATTTAATACTAGTATTTAATAACATGACACAATAGTAGGGAACTTTATGTGAGGAGTATTAACTTCTGAATTATGATGGCCCGAACGGTATTATGTTGGCCACATAATACAATAGTAGGGAGCTTCATGTGAGGAGTCTTATACTTCTGAATTGTGATAGCCCAAACGGTGTTATGTTATAACCTAAAATACTTAAGAACGTAACACAATACTAGAGAACTTCATGTGAGGGTTATATACTTCTGAATTATGATGGCCCAAACGGTATTATGTTTAATAACATAATACAATACTAGGGAGCTTCATGTAAGGATTCTTATATAATTCTAGATTGTGATGGCCTGAACAGTGTTATGTTATAACTAATACTAAAAACCCTAAGAATGATTACTTAAGAAAACTTAAAACAAGATAACTAAAGCTTGACATACATCCACACCAACCAACCCCGGGATACGTGAGTAAGCAGTCTAGTCTCCGAGTCACTTTTAACACCAATCACATTTCACAAAGCCCATGTGAGTTTCGTAGCCTCACACCTTTTTAACTTTTCACTCTAAATGCTTTACAAACCCTGTGAGGGGGATATGTGCTACTTTCTTTACTTAAAACTGAATACAAGTCTTTTTCTTTGGTTGTTGCACGAGTAAACTATCTGCTACCACTACAAAACTAAAATTCATAAATCTAATCGTTTGGGATATTTTACCCACGCGAACTCGAATATAGTTGATAGATCTATTGGAGTTTGACAACTCCCGTTGGTATTAACATCTCTCTGGATGGTACCAATTAGTTGTTGGATCATAGTTTTATGTTGATTTATGGTTCGGGAGGTCGAGTAATATGAAAGAACAAGACCTCCATGGTTAGTGAGAGAAAGTTAGAGAGAGAAAGGAAAACTAGGTGTTTTATTGATAAGGAAAAGTGAAAGGAAATAACACAAAGTCTCACCCCTCCATGGAAGTATGGAGGGGTATATAAAGCCTAACACACTCACAACTATGACAATATTACATAACTAGTCCGTGTGTTTTGGCTAAACAAGATAGATAATGTAATCCCGTAAATGTCGTTCCATTTACGTGTTAGGACCATAAACTCAGGTCCTAACAATCTTCCCCCAATGGGGCGACATAAGGGATTACTTACAACATTTCCTACAAGTACAAATACAAATAAAGAAAGGTCTTCATCGGCTCTTCAAGCGTTGAGGATTACTGAAGTTGACGCTCTTTGTCTTCATCTTGTACCTCG